>CANXYC011068622.1:0-39143 GCA_948193065.1 Aleurites moluccanus | reverse complement strand
TATATATATAAGAGGATATTTTGGTCTTTTTATTTATTTTTAACAAAAAAAAATTAATTATTTTAAATGAAATGATTATTTTATTAACTAAAATAAATATAAGGGACCATTTAATTTATTTCTCAAAAAGGGACTGTATTTATTAATTAAATTAAGTATGAAAGACTAAATAGTAATATATATATATATATATATATATATATATATTTTCATATCATGTAACACTAGGAAAGAGGAAAAGTACAAATGATCAATTTTAACTAAAAGATATAATTGTAAATAATTTTAGAAGTTTGGGATATAATAGTTGTCATAATCTGAATCTAAGAGCACTATATCGACACTAGATAATGTGAAAGTGTAAGGCTTGCAGAACTTATTATAAGTATATCTAACCACTAAACAACAAAACTGCAGTTGTAATTGTCATAAAAAAAGGATAATAGGCCCATCTATCAAGCATAGCTTGTCCAAAACATCTTATCACTACCACTCAGTCTACGATCTCAAACATATCAAATCATCATCATTTGGTTCCTACGTAATCACATTAACAAAAATGAAGAAGTTCAGCTATCCTCCAAACTCAACAATTCAAATCTAAACAATCGACCAAACTACACAGAAATTATAGATAACAAAAATAATAAATGTGGAGTTCTAAATTATAATACATATCAATTTGAAAATGATTACATAACCAAATAATAAAATAAATTTTATTGATGAAGGATGAAAGGCCGGAATAACTAAACTAAAGTTATTTCTCAAAATCAACCTGCAACCTGGAAAAATAGGGAGACATAATTGAGCGCCTTAACTCAATGAATGATATAGCTAATATATAGTCTCGATGCCTAATAATTATGCTAAAGTCTAATAATGGTTAATCATGTAGCAACAATACAATCAGTATCATATAATCAATCAAGAATGAAAATTAGTGAGTAAGAAATCACACTAAACATCCATAATGGAGAGTTAACCCCCTAATACCTATGATTCCAAACAATCTCTCAATCTAATAAGGAGTCTATCATAACCTCATGATCGTATAGCAGGAATCCTAAAAAGGAACCACCACCACTCTATAATTGTGCATGTCACATCCCTAACTTTAGAATGTGGCCTTTCTAAGGCATGGTAAGTTTAAGGCTACCAATGTTACATCCCCATTTTTGAAGGTGTGATGGTCCTAGGATGTGGGATAAGTCTCATCTGTAGAATCCATATCCTTATCATATTCAAACCATTCTATCATTATTTTACATATACTTATCATTCCAATGCAACATAATAATAACATTCAATACATTAGTAATACATGTTCATATCTCATGTTAAATATAACTTAGTTAACTTAGGAATATTTAATTTCATCATTCATTAACTCCATAATTATACAACTCTAGACCTCAAATACTATGAAGTGTCTAAGATGACAAGATAACTCAAAATTAGAAGCATTTACATTGGTGAGCAAGATTCCAGTTGATTGGAGAAGAATGCCTTTGGAATCGTCTCTACTTACTTTGGTCCTGAAAATATTCAACAACTAAAAGAGTGAGTATAAACTCAATGTGTAATAAATATATTACCATACTTGTGAGGCTAGGTAGTTTGAAATTGGCTCATAAGAATGGTTTAAGGGTCATATCCAATAGTAAAGAAAGAATAAGTAGAACATCCAATGGACATTAATAATAAAAAATATGGCAATGAATAACATTAAGGAAATAATAAGCATAAGTAGTAATGGTTAGATTACACAATAAAGATGTTAGATAGAAATATATTATGGGTCTCATCATATAATAATTTAGAAGTATAACGCTACATATCCCGATAGCATACCTTTTTAAGTAACATAAGGTTGATCAGATCTTATGGCTAGGACATTACCCCTTCCTAGAAAGGGTCCACGTAATTTTCATTGTGCATAATATCGATGATTTTACCCCTACTACATCAGTTGGATAGTTTTGTTATTTCATCTCATATATCATATATGGAGGTTCAATTCTCATCAAATAGGTAAAATGATAGTACCATTAAGTGTAAGATTATCAAGTGAACTCCTTTGATCACTTAAGAAACAATGGAATATGTAATTAGTATCAATCAAGAAATATAGAAAAATACTCACAATTTGACAATGTGAACGTATGATGGATAGGTTCAGCCATGTTCGGAAGTAGGTATGGAAAACATGCATTTAAAGGTGTTAGGTTATTTCACTTAGACAACTCATCAATCATTTGATAGACTAAAGGTTAGTTCATTTAGGCATTTCATCAAACATTTGTTAGGCATAGCGAATCAAGCATTAATGTTTACCAAAACAGAATGTGGTTTGGCAGTAGAAAAGTACAATGTAAAGGTTAATCAAAATAAAGTTAATAAAGCCAAATAAAAATGAATAGAATTTCAAATAGATATTTGTCCAAGCAAACAAAATTAACAAATGGTCATCCTAAGGTTCAACCAAGAAGGAAATGGAACATAGAAATCACATGTTTGATAATATTTGGCTTAGTTCACTTTGGCAATTCATCGAACATGTGGTTGGCATATAAGTTAGTTCATTAGGAAATTTTGTCAAACACTTGGTAGGCAATAACATAACAAACTTATAATGTTTTCCAATGGGCAAAGGATTCAGCAAACAAGAATTCCATAAGAAATATGATTCAACAATGAGTTATACATTACTAAATAAGACATTATGAGTTCAGCCAAGCTAAATAAACAAAGGGAATGCTCAAATATGGTTCGTCCAAGCTTCATACATAAGGAAGGATATTCAGTCAATCACATATGGTTTCAAATTCAATCATAATAACATATTTACTACTCATCTTGAATCCTTGAAAACTAATTCAAAACTTTTAGTTCAATTCTCAAAGTAAGTATATATGAGTTCCATCACCATCTCCATCATCCTTGTCACCTATTTTTGATGCTACAATTTCAATTAGACATGGTTTAAAACTAATTCAATACTAAATTTCATATTTCAGATTTCAAGTTATAATTGAATTAATTCCCAACCCTAATTTTAGGGTTTTACATAAATGAAACCCTAGCTCAATCTTCATTTATAATTCTATATCTAGCTCAAAACTTATAAATAATTACTTATTCTATACATATATCATATAGAAATTAATTATAAGTTAAGATATGAAATTCAACTTAATTAAAGAATTGAAAAGTTCACTAACCTTCTTGATGGAGCTAGTTTTCTCTAGGTTTTAGAACCTCTTTTACCGTTTAATTGTTTACCCTAACTTGAAAAAGGAATGATGATTTGATAGTATTGGTGTTTAAGGATTTTAGATGATGGATTTTTTTGGTAAGAAGAAGAAAGAAAAGAAATGGAGAAGCTTTCGGCCAAGATTAGAGAAATAAGGAAGATGTTGTATTTTCTCTAGGTTTTATTTCCATTAAGAATGGTGTGGGTCCCACTATTAATAGGTCATTCCAATTCTGCCCTTGTCTTGTTTACTTATTTACAAGTTTGCTATTATTTAGATTACAACACTAAGTTCCTACATAATTTCCATCTTAAGTTCAATTATATTATAAATATCATATTTGATAGATTTTATTTTTATTAGGTTATTTAAGTTCCTAATGTAAGATATACTAAATTTATTCATAGAATAGAACTCTTAGAATTAGATGAAAAATCAATTTCCTTATATATATGAAAAATCAATTTCCTTATATATATATATATATATATATATATATACTAGTGACAGTTTCTAGGGTGTTTCAACTAACTATCTGTAGAACCCTAACATGCCACAACTTAAACTTATCATAAGATCTTAACCCGGAAGCATACATATAATCATCATGAACCATTAAACATACTTACATGCATCATTATTATATAGGTTTATACTTAGGATATCTCAAGCCCTTAAGGCAAACTTAAGGATCAAATACAATTTATAATATCATTGTAATATCCTAGATTCATGCTACAGTTATTAACCAATATTATTAGTACCGGACCGAAAATACCGACAATAGTTAAGAAATTTAAGAAATTAATATGGTATGAAATTTAAGAAATTTAAAGCTATTTTTCTCAATTATATGGATAATGAAAGGTTAAAGATAATGATAGTTAATTATATGAAGAAAGTACTGAAAATATTAAAAATGATGGAAAATTAATAGAGTGGTAAAATCATAAATAAGTGGAACTTCATGGGTATTTTGGGAAATCCACTGTCCACTACTCAAAATTATTCCGAAAGTAGTATAATGATAAACTACAGTTAAAATAAATTATTTCACTCCCCACTTCAAAATCTAAAACTCAACAGAATTGACAAAATAAGTCACAGAAAGTATTGGGTTCAAAATAGAAATAATGAAAGTTTTGGAGAGGAAAACATAATTTTCCATAATTCCCACCTATAAATACTTGTCTTAGCCATTTGCCATTCATTTTTCTCTTCTTCTTATTCTTCCTTACATAGGCCAAACCACTATTTACCATTTCTCTACCAAATTCAAGCTAAATTGTGAAGGAAAACCTAAAATCTAACCTTATTCTATCTATTTCCATCCATTTCTCACCATGAAAACCAAAGTAATTCAAGAATATTTCAAAGAGGTATTTCAGCACAATCCTCAACATAAGGTAACATGGTGTTTACTTTGATTATTTAAGTTAATTAAGTGTTTTAGATGTTAAATTAGGTAGGTATAGCCATTAATTACACCAATCGATGTAAATTGATGGAAATTCCCAAATTCCAAA
The DNA here is from genome assembly GCA_948193065.1 of Aleurites moluccanus. Lineage (NCBI taxonomy): Eukaryota > Viridiplantae > Streptophyta > Magnoliopsida > Malpighiales > Euphorbiaceae > Aleurites > Aleurites moluccanus. The sequence goes on along the minus strand of CANXYC011068622.1, from coordinate 34,360 downwards.
CCCTAATTTGAAGTTGTAAGATACCAGACCCTAAATTAGTTATCCTTAATGCCTAATTAGGTTAGAATAAGTTTAACTGATGCCATTGGAAGTTAATTTGATATTAGTTTTGATGTAGAACACAAAGAAGACTAAGATTGCTTATTTTACCTCCTTTGAAGATTTTGGTAGAAACAAATTTTTCTTAGAAATTGGAAGCATTTGGTGAGTTTAATATATATTATATAACATGCCTAATGTCTTAAATTGAAGTTTGGAAATCATTTTGATAAGGCCATATGTTGGTCGAACCATGCTTGCCCATTTTCCTTTGAAATTTTGCTTTGTTTCCCCTTTGTTTCACAAGCCAATTTGATCCATTATATATTATTGTTTGTTGGAAATTAATTACCTATTGTGTTGCCTATATTGTGAGCTTAATGTTTGATATTGGGGCAATGTTGATGCTGCACCAAAACTTTGTCAAATTATCTAATGAAAGTTGTACACCAAGTGTTCGACAAAATGCCTCAATAAAATTTTCATAGGCCTACCATTTCAATGCCATTGTCACCAGCGACATTGGCTAGCCAATTGTGCTGACTCATATGACCTTGAATGGCTACTTTGTTATCAAACCCATAGTTGATTGATATATCCATTTGTATACTATATGTACCTTCCATTGCTTATATGTTATTAATTGACAATACCGATTGGTTTGTCTGAAACCTATTTGATCATTGATGAGCTATTTGATTCTTATTGATATTCATTGGTTTATTCTCATCCTATTGTTGGATTATATATTGATTTGACAGAGTTACCTTACCGACGAAGTAGTGGATAAATATCATCGGCATTGTACACAATGTATATTATAGACCCTAGTTGGGAAGGGTATTTATCCTAGCCATAAGGCTTGACCCGCCTTATGTATTATACATGTGATTTATATATGGTTATATGTGTTAAGACTTAATATATGTCTTATCCATATGATTTATTTATTGATAACCTGTTTATTGAATCCAAACCATTATTTATGTTAAATTTCCTTTCTTCTGAAATTTTGGTGTGCAACCCTGTTAACCATTAACTGTTTATCTATTATTCATATTCTTCATCTGAACATTTACCTATGATATGATGTATATTAGATCCACTAAGTATTTTTATACTCATTCCATAGTTATTTAACATTTTTCAGGTCATGAGTAGAAGGCAGATTCCAGAATTCTTTTTGCGTGGAATCCTATAGTGTATTTTTTATCAGTGTAATTATTATAACTATGTATTATGTTTTGTTCTAATAGCTCTATGGATATGTGTAGATAGATGTAGATAGATTATATATATGGATGGTAAATATTATATGGTGGTTAATTATGATTATGGTATATGTGACTAATGAATACAGATAACAGAATCACATATTATAGAATGATAGACTATAGAAATACAGAATACAGAATGCATAATAAAATAATTATTTGGGTAATAATAAGATGATAATTGAATAAGTAATTGGGGTTCTACGGGTGTCAGTTGCTTCTGGCAGTTCATGCATCCTAAGACCGTCATGCTCCATTTTTGGGATATGATAAAGATGGTATCAGAGCATGGGTTTATATGAATAGTAACCAGATACAACATTAATAGGACATAAGTAAACCATGGAGCTTAGGAATTCTTGTTTCATCCTTTGCTGTATTCGTCAAGTATAGGTGTATTATGCATTTCTGTATCATACTGAATTGATGTTTATGTTTCTTATAGTGACCGAGATGTCTGATAGATAGAGGGACCGTATTACAGATGACAGAGATAGAGAGGTTACCAAAGAGGCAGAGGTAGCCTCTAATGAGTCATTAGTCATGGAGGAGACAAAGGAATCTCCCTGTTCCAGACGAAGGACAGAGGATACCATAATGGATGATGATCCATGCAGAGTGGAAATTATCCAGGGAATGTTAGAATTACATCGAGAAATACAGGAATTGAGACGGGAAAGACAGGCAATACCGCCACCAGCATCACAAGCAGTGCCACCCCCTGTTGCACCAACTGTTCCACTAGCTGCACCTATTCCAGCTCCAGTACCACCAGTATTTGTCCCTAGAGAGCCTGTTGTCCAAGAGGGCTACCGGGTTATAGATGAAGGCGGGGTCAGTATGTTTAATTTTCTGAAACTGAATTTGCTTGAGTTTAAAGGTGTTAGAGTAGAGGAGCCTATTGATTTCTTGAAGCATATTGAGAAGGTAGTGAAGAGGCTACCTTGTTTTGATACTAGAGATATTGAGTTGGTTGGTCTGTTATTGAAACGGAAGGCATAGACCTAGTTTTCCAAGCACATGGAGCCACGACAATATAGTGATCATTCTCCTACCTAGGCTCCATTTAGACAAGCCATGTTGGATGAATTTCTTACGGAAGGAGTTAAAACTAGAAACATTATACAGTTTGAGCAGCTTGAGCAGGGTAATAGGAGTGTGGAGGAGTATGAAGATGAGTTTATTCGGCTGAGTAGATATGCCACCAGGATAACACCTATAAAGGTTGATCTTATCAGCAGGTTCAAGAGGGACTGCATGCTTCATTATATAATGCTATGTTAGCTACAAAATTTACTTCTCTGATGACTATTATTGATAAAGCTAATCAGATGGAAGAGAAGTATAAGTCAAAGCGAGCAAAGAGGGAACATAAGAGAAAAGGAGGATCCAGTGTTCAGATTCGAAGAGGAGAGGGAAGCTCTCAGTAGAGACAGACAGAGACAGGATCCAAAATGGAACAGAGGCCACAGTCTGGTAGTCAAAGGAGGAGGAGTCCTCCAGTACAATCAACTTTTGGTTATTCTCACGGTTCATCCAGACCCATGACTTAGATGCCCAGTGTTCCAGTATGCAATTTCTGTGGTAAGAGGCATGGTGGAGAATGCTGGCGACAGTCTATTGCCTGCCTTAAATATGGTCAACAGGGGCATTTTATTAAAAATTTCCCAATATGGAGTGAGCAACAGCCTTTTACAATAGTTTCACAGTCGAAAGTACAGATGAGTCGGAATGATAACATAAAGGCTCCAGGCAGAGGCAGAAGCAAAGGGCAAGCTCAGAGAAGCAATCAGGCTCCTGCAGGGAGAGGATAAGGGCCAACTTTTCCAGTGAATACCCAGGAAGCCCAGAGAGCATACAACACAGTGACAGGTATGATTTTAATACATAATGAGATAGCACAAGTATTGTTTGATACGGGTGCCACACATTCATTTGTATCACCTATATTTGCACCTAAACTGAAAATGGAGAGGCAACTAATGATCATATCATTAGAGATATTCACACCTATGGAGAGAGTGTATAAGTAAATTATTATTACCAGGGTTGTGTGGTAGAAATTGAGGATAATGTTCTGTATGCTAACCTGGTAGATGTATAGAAAGCTCCAACATGAATTGATCAAATACCTGTTGTCAGAGAATTTCCTAATGTTTTCCTTGAGGATTTGCCAAGGCTACCCCCAGAAAGGGAGATTGAGTTTGAAATTGAGGTGTAACCTGACACTGACCCGATATCCATTCCTCCTTATTGAATGGCACCTATAAAATTAAAGGAGTTGAAGGTGCAATTGCAGGAATTATTGGATAAGAGATTTATCAAACCAAGCAGTTCTCCTTGGGGTGCTCCAATGTTGTTTGTTAAAAATAAGGATGGCCTCTGCCACAGATTGATGATTTATTTGATCAGTTGCAGGGTGCCAGTCACTTCTCCAAAATTGATTTAAGATATGGGTATCATCAGCTGCGAATTAAGAGGGAAGATGTACCTAAGACAACATTTAGAACCTGGTATGGACATTATGAATTTTTGGTGTTGCCTTTCGGGTTAACTAATGCTCCAGCAGTATTTATGGATTTGATGAACTGGGTTTTCAATCCTTATTTGGATAAGTTTGTCATTGTGTTTATTGATGACATACTTATATATTCTAAGAGTGAAGAAGAACATGCAAAGCATCTGAGAACAGTATTGCAGATATTGTGGGAGCATCAGTTGTATACTAAACTGTTGAAATGTCAATTCTAGTTAATTGAAGTGTGTTTTCTGGGTCATGTGGTTTGCAAGTAATGTATTAAGGTTGATCTTCAGAAAGTTGAAGTTGTTTCTAATTGGCCCCTGCCTACCAATATTACGGAGATTCACAATTTTCTTGGTATGGTTGGATATTATAGGCGGTTTGTGAAGGATTTTTCAAAGATAGCTACTCCATTGACCAAGTTGACTAGGAAATAAGAGAAATTTCAGTGGATAGACGAATGTGATAAGAGTTTTCAGACTTTGAAGTCTTCTCTCACAACTTCTCCAGTGTTAGCTTTGCAAACGAAGACAAATAAATTCATAGTATATTGTGATGCATCCAGAGTCGAATTGGGCTATGTTCTTATGTAGAATAAGAGAGTTATTGCTTATACTACTCGACAATTACAGAAGCATGAGATGAATTATTTGACATATGACTTGGAAATGGTTGCAGTGATTTTTGCACAAAAGATCTGGAGACATTATTTATATGGGGCTAAATGTGAGATTTATACTGATCATAAAAGTTTACAATATATTCTGCAGCGGAAAGATTTGAATCTCTAGTAGCGAAGATGGGTTGAATTGCTAAAAGGTTATGACTGTGAGATATTGTATCATCCGGGGAAAGCAAATGTTGTAGCAGATGCCTTGAGCCGAAAGTCCATGGGTAGCCTAGCCCGTATTTCATATTCTAGAAGGCCTTTGATCTGAGAGATGAAAGAATTGATCGATATAGGAATTGAGTTAGAATTGGGATCCCAGGATAGAAACCAGGATTTGATAGCCCAATTTTGGGTTAAGTCAATGTTGATTGATGATATTAAGGCAGCTCAGGATAGGGATCCTTACTTTCTAAAATTAATGGAAGACGTTCAGAATGGCAAAGCTTTAGAGTTTATAGTTGAGGATGGAATATTAAAGTGTGGTAAACGGCTATGTGTACCCGACATTGAAGGACTACGGGAGCGAATTATGAAAGAAGACAATTATGATTACTATAGTGTACATCCTGGAATTACAAAAATGGACCATCATCTGAAAGGGTATTATTGGTGGCCTAATATGAAGAGAGATGTAGCTAAGTTTATGTCTTTTTGCTTAGCCTGTCAGCAGGTTAAGTTTGAACATCAAAAACTATCAAGGTTGTTGTAGGAAATAAAGTTACCAGAGTGGAAATGGGAGCAAGTCACCATAGAACTGAAGACTTCATGAGGCTATGATTCTATATGGGTAATAGTGGATTGGTTGATGAAATCAACCCATTTTCTGGAAGTGAAGACTAGTTATATCGCAGCGTGGTATGCACAGCTGTATGTTGATAAGATTGTACATCTTCACGGAGTGCCACTAGTGATTATTTCAAACAGAGGGACACAATTTACTTCAAGGTTTTGGCAGAAATTCCAGGAAGCTTTGGGTACACAGCTATGTTTTAGCATAGCTTTTCATCCTTAAACAGATGGTCAATCAGAACGGACCATACAGACACTGACGGATATGCTTCAGTTATGTGTTCTGGACTTCAAAGGCAATTGGGATCAATATCTGCCATTGATTGAGTTCTCCTATAATAACAGTTATCATTCATCAATCGGGATGGCTCCTTATGAAGCACTATATAGTAGGAAATATTGGTCTCCAATTTGTTGGGTGGAACCAGGAGAGAAACATTTGGAAGGCCCAAAATTAATTAGAGAAACAATGAAAAAGGTGCCCATTATTAAAAAATGAATGAAGACTGCCTTCAGTAGATAAAGAGTTATACTGATCCAAAGAGGAAAGATGTGCATTTCATAATAGGTGACCATGTTTTTCTTAAAGTTTGACCTATGAAGGGTGTAATGAGATTCAAGAAGAAGGGTAAATTATCACCTAGATATGTTGGGTCATTTGAGATTTTTGAGAAGATTGGAAATGTCACATACCGATTGGCTCTTCCACCTAATCTGAGTCACGTGCATCCAATGTTTCACATTTCTATGCTTCGAAAATATGTGCCTGATCCATCGCACATATTGGAACTACAGGACATCGGAATAGATGAAGACATGACATATGAGGAGGTACCAATAGAGATTGTGGATTGCCAAATCAGGCAATTATGCAATAAGGAGATCCCTATGGTTAAAGTGTTATGGAGAAACCAGTCAATGAAGGAGTGTATCTGGGAAAGTGAACAGGATATGAAGACGAAGTATCCATTCAAGTTTCAACATTAAGATACATATTGATTTTAAATTCGATTATAAATTTATTTGAAGGGGGTAGAATATAATACCCTAGATTCATGCTATAGTTATTAAGCAGTATTTTTTGTAATGGTCTGAAAACACTGATGATAGTTAAGAAATTTAAGAAATTAATACGGTATTAAATTTAAAGCTATTTTTCTCAATTATATGGATAATGAAAGATTAAGGATAATTATAGTTAATTATGTGAATAAAGTATAGAAAAATATTAAAAATGATGAAAAATTAATAAAGTGGCAAAATCGTAAATAATGAAAACTTCAAGGGTATTTTGGGAAATCAATTGTCCACTACTCAGAATTATTCTGAAAGTAGTATAATGATAGACTACAGTTAAAAATAAGTTATTTCACTCCCCACTTCAGAATCTAAAACTCAACAGAATTGACAGAATAAATTACAAAAAGTATTGGGTTCAAAAGAGAAATAATAAAAGTTTTGGGGAGGAAAACATAATTTTCCATAATTTCCACCTATAAATACTTGTCTTAGCCATTTGCCATTAATTTGTCTCTTTTTCTTCTTCTTCCTTAATAGGCCGAACTACTATTTGCCATTTCTCCACCAAATTCAAGCTAAATTGTGAAGAAAAACCTAAAGAAAACCTAAAATCCAACCTTTTTCTATCTATTTCCATCCATTTCTCACCAAGAAAACCAAAGTAATTCACGAATATTTCAAAGAGGGATTTTGACACAATCATCACCATAAGGTAACATGGTATTTTCTTTGATTATTTAAGTTAATTAAGTGTTTTAGATGTTAAATTAGGTGGGTATAGCCATTAATTGCACCAATTGATGCAAGTTGATGGAAATTCCCAAATTTCAAACCCTAATTTGAAGTTGTAAGATACCAAATCCTAAATTAGCTATCCTTAATGTCTAATTAGGTTAGAATAAGTTTAATTGATGCCATTGGAAGTTAATTTGATGTTGGTTTTGATGTAAAACACAAAGAAGACCAAGATTGCTTATTTTGCCTCCTTTGAAGATTTTGGTGGAAACGAATTTTTCTTAGCAATTGGAAGCATTTGGTGAGTTTAATATACATCATATAATATGTCTAATATCTTAAATTGAAGTTTGGAAATCATTTTGACAAGGCCATATGTTGGTCGAACCATGCTTGCCCATTTTCCTTTGAAATTTTGCTTTGTTTCCCCTTTGTTTTACAAGCCAATTTGATCCATTATATATTGTTGTTTGTTGGAAATTAATTGCCTATTGTGTTCCCTATTTTGTGAGCTTAATGTTTGATATTTGGGCAATATTGATGTTGCACCAAAACCTTATCAAATTGCCTAATGAAAGTTGCACACCAAGTGTTCGACAAAATACCTCAATGAAATTCTTATAGGCCTACCATTTCAATGCCATTGTCGCCAACGACATTGGCCAGCCAATTGTGCCAACCCATATGACCTTGAATGGCTACTTTGTTCTCAAACCCATAGTTGAATGATATATCCATTTGTACACTATATGTACCTTCCATTGCTTATATGTTATTGATTGATAGTACCGATTGGTTTGTTTGAAACCTATTTGATAATTGATGAGCTATTTGATTCTTATTGATATCCATTGGTTTATTCTCATCCTATTGTTGGATTATATATTGATTTGACAGAGCTACCTTACCAACGAGGTAGTGGGTAAATATCGTCGGCATTGTGCACAATGTATATTATGGACCCCTAGCTGGGAAGGGTATTTATCCTAGCAATAAGGCTTGGCCTGCCTTATGTATTATACATGTGTTTTATATATGGTTATATGTGTTAAGGCCCAATATCTATCTTATCCATATGATTTGTTTATTGATAACCTGTTTATTGAACGCCAACCATTATTTCTGTTAAATTTCCTTTCTTCTGAAAATTTGGTGTGCAACCCTGTTAACCATTAACTATTTATCTATTATTCATATTCTTTATCAAAACCTTTACCTATGATATGATGTATATTAGATTCACTGAGTATTTTTATACTCATTCCGTAGTTGTTTAACATTTTTCAGCTCAGGAGTAAAAGGCGGATTCCAGAATTCTTTCTCCATGGAATCCTGCAGTATATTTTTTATCAGTGTAATTATTATAACTCTGTATTATATTTTATTCTAGTAGCTCCATGGATATGCGTATATGGATGTAGATAGATTGTATATATGGATGGAAAATATTATATGGTGGTTAATTATGGTTATGGCATATGTGACTAATGAATACAGATAATAGAATCATGGATTACAGAATGACAGACTATAGGAATACGTAATGCATAATAAAATAATTATTTGAGTAATAATAAGATGATAATTAGATAAGTAATTAGGGTTTCACAGTTATCGGTTGCCTCTGTCAGTTCCTGCATCCTAGGACCGTCATGTTCCATTTTTGGGATGTGACAATCATACTTCATAACCAAAAGATATATAAGTAACAAATCAAAATAATCATCTAAATCCTCTAGACCTCCACGGAGATAATAGATAAAATAATCCTCCAAGAGAAAAAAAAATATGGATATCTTTAGTTCATCACTAAAGAAGAATAGGCAAGGAATCTGAGCTATCCACTACCTACTACCTGAAAGGCATAAAGAAATAACAAGTGAGTATAACTCAATGAGTAGAAAATGTATTATCATACATTTAACTTGGTTATCATCATATGGAAGGGTGTTGTTAATAAAAATTAGCATAAGTTGTTTATATCAGTATAGTCATAATATGGTGATCATGGGTAATAGGTACATAATCTATAAGGAACATACTATTAATACATCTTTATCATAAGGATAATACCTGAGAAATATGGTAGTCGTACAAAGAATGATAAGAATCCATAAGATAACATATCATAAGTGAGATTAGAAGTAATCATGGCATGATTCACTATATACACAAGATTGATCAGGTCATATGCCTAGGGCATGCACTCCCCCTAGGAAGAGTAAGATAATATACCCTATCTACGGGTTTGCTTATGCACAAGAATGATGATATCCCTCATTAGATGGAAATTTATTTCATCATTCCTCACATAGAATATGTCTATTAAGTATGTTAAACATTATAAGGGCATATACATATACATATATCATATATTCATTGGAACTTAACATATGGGTTCATCATTTATCATTAATCATAAGGGCTATCAAAGAAATTATTGAAAAAGGTATGAACAATTAATTTGGATGGTTCAAAGTAAATGGACATGCATAATAATATTGTAGACACCTAACTTTAGCACACTTGAGTCCGAGATGAAGTCTAATGATAAGACATCAGATATCGAGATGTAAATTGAAATTCTTTGTTAAGAAGATGTTTAATTTGAGAAAATAAATTTTGATTCAAGTATGTTTTGCATAAAAAAAGAAAAGGTGAGATTGTCGAGGCTAGTGCTTGGAAATTAAGGAACCGAGTTTGAGTTTAAAAAAGGGTTTTAGGCTAAGATTAGAGACTCAAATCGAGGTTAGGGCAAATAAGCTTAAGAATGAGGTGTTGGGCTCGAACGAGGTTGGGTCGCCAAGCCTGGATGTAGAGCCTCATGGCTCTGCATTAGGGTTGCACGGCCCAAGTAAGGCCACATGCCTAGCCAGGGCTGCATGGCCTAGGCAGTGTTGCACAATCCTATGCTAGGGCCACATGGCTCTGCCTTGGCCTCCTAAGCCCGATCGCATGCTATGGTCTAGTTCCTTTGCTTCCTGATCCTATTTTTCTTAGTTTTTTGAGGCCCTCCATGCCTATTTTCTTGCCTGATTAGTTTTCCCACTGAGTTTCCATTTAGTTTATAGATAAAATAAGAAATTTTTCATTTAAGATCTTGTTTAGTTTTATTTTGAAACAAGAGATTTTGTTTTAAAGAGGAAGCTTGTAAGTACTTGGCTTACAAGGCTTACAAGCTAGCCTGAAAACTAATTGGGAAGCTTATCCAATTACCACTTTAGATTTTTTTTTTAACTAGTTTGAAAATTATTTTACTAAAAATACAGATTTTTTGGGTTAAACTATTTAAGAATATTTACTAGATTTTTTCCTATAAATACCCCTTTCATTCTTCAAAGAAGGGAACTTTTTTTTATGACTTAATATAGCCTTTCTCTTGAACTTTTTTTTGAATTCTAAATTTTGAGAGCTTATTTTCTATTGTAATTCAAAAGAAAACAATCTTTCTCATTAATTCTATTAATTTTTGAGAAAAATTAAGAAAGAACAATAACATAAAAATGATTCTAATTGTGGCTTTTAAAATCTAAGAAACCAAGAATTATTTTCTGAAATCAAATGTTCTTTTTCTTTTAAACATTCTAGTTAAAACACAATAAGAACCATTTCTTAGTTGTGTTTTGCAAAAAGATAAGTTTTTGAATCAAAAATCATTTTTCCTACTTTGATCTTTTTCTAAGAACAAGGAACTGATTTTGCATCAAGGTATTTAAAACCTGAATAAATTCAAAGAATTTGAGACAAGCCTAATAACGAATTGCCGAACTTTGGTATTCTAAGGTCAATTATTTGCTTTTTAAACTCCTTGATAAAATGTAGAATTAATCGGATCATATGGATTTGTGACAACTAATATCACAAAATCCTTATGATCTTTACTTTGTATATCTATCTTACTTTATGTCTTAAAAATCAATATGTTATTTGGGCAATTGTAAATGATTTACGATGTATTATGAAATTATGTTGAATGCTCTTATTGTATATCAAACCTAGGATTCACCTTTTTAATTAAAGAAAAATAATCCAACCAAAATTCCTTATAACATAGCTACTAATATTTACAAAATCATAAGTGTGCACGCACACCCCTAAGCCCCAGTCATTTTACAAATTAAAATGCATGTTTCAAAGTTATTTTGCTCAGAATAAGTTTTTAAGTCCTTGAAATTGGTTTATCCTAAGTTAAAATGGCTAAATGCCATGGAAATTGCATATTCCAAGAGCCAGGGCATGGCTCACATAGGGTCGCACGGCCCCAGAGCAGACTTGACACTTGTGTTTTGGGTCATTTTTCATGACTTTTATGCTTTTTTACTTGTTTGTTTGTATCAAATGAGTAATTCATACCTAGAAAACATTGTATATATGTATTTAAATTATATTTGATTGTCGCAAGATATTGTGCTACTGATTTGATGAAAGTTAAGTTGTATTGCTTGGTTTAAGTCTAAAACATGTTGTTTTGCATGTTTAATGTTTATAATAATGTTAGCATGCTTAGATACTTTTTAATCACCTTCATATATTCATATTTAGGATGATTAGCTACTATCTCATTGAGTTCCTTATGATAAATAACTAGTTTTAATGTTAATGCATGTGATTTTGCATGTTTGGCATATGTAATAGCATGGCATGTTTTAGTAGTATATAGTCAAATGATGAAACTTAGCTAATATTTTTATTTAATATCTTAAATAATTGCATGCATGTGAACTTAAACATGACGTTTAGGATAAGTTAGTGAAATCATGCTTCATTTGTATAAAGATTAACTCGTATTTACCATGTACATTGTATTTGTATGCGCCTGTTTAGACTAACTATGAAGGAATTTCCCACAGAAAAGTGAATTTCCTGAGGCTAATAAGGCCAACTATTTGCTAAAGAAAATAGGTTTATATGCATTTAGGCCCAAAAGTAAGTTAATGGCTATGAAGACCATCCTAATGTTTAAGCAATCAAAGATAATTTATCCTTCCCTTTCTTTAGTATAGTTTTTTATATCAATTGATGGGCTATAATCAGTTCTCCTCCCCTTTCTTTAGTATAGGCCTTTTATAAGTCAATGGATTATAACTATTGCTCCTCCCCTTTCTTTATTAGGTTACTTGATGCATGTATGTATGAAAATATTTACCTTTTATGAATTATTTACATATACTTGCTACACTGCTTAGTGGGTTCATTTCTCCTTCCCTTTCTCTAGGATTAGTGTGCTTTTATTTGTATGAAGGATTTATCTCATTATGTTTATATATCTCATATAATATTGCATATATAAACTGCTTATTCATTAAAAATATATCTAAGTTCTCTTTTATTAAAACTTTTATCTAATTAAATCCCATTATGAACAAAACTCTCTTATTCTAAGGTGTCTAATAGAACCTTTTTGTCACGACCCGATTTCGGATCGCGATGGTCCTAGGATGCAGGAGATGCCAATAGCGACCGGCACCCATAGAAACCAGTATCACATGCAAATATCTATAACCATCAAATAATTAATTAATTTACTTAGTTACTATTTATTCTGCAATTCTATAAACTGTCTGTAATTTTATGCTGTTGGTTGTAATATCCATCATCACATATCATATCAATACTCATATATCATAAAATATTATATATACACATGTTCATAGCCTAACTAACACATACATACCCCATGGATCAGCTAGATTATGAACATCAAAATACTATATTTAAAATAATTACATCGATAACAAAAGAATGCAGGAATCTACAGAGAGTAAAATTTAGGATTATACTATCTACTCTTCACCTGAAATGGTAATGAAAAGATGAGTATATAAGATACTCAGTGAATCTAATATGCATCACCAATGAATATGGTTTGAATCAATCACAAATAGTAACAGAGGAAACAATGATGTCAATATGTCAATATAAACAGTTTACAGAATCAATAACAGACGATGACAGAATGGTCAATAGTCATATTAAAAGAATGGTATAATATGGTAAGACAGATAAAGGGCCAAAACAGTATGGACTATATGTAAACATATAGTCAATCTCATATCAGTAAACATAAGACTGATCAGGTCTTATGGCTAAGACCAATAAGTAAACAATGTGCACAATGTTGATAGTATGTACCCACTACCCTGTCGGAGCGGCAACTCTGTCAAGCCATATTAGGGTCAATACAAGAGTGAAACATATCATTAGATACCATTATGCAACAATAATATCACTAATAGCAATTATCTCAATATCAGTCATTTCAAGTAGCAATTGGATCAAAGGAATAACAATAAGCAATAGTTATGTAATGACAATTGGTTTGGTAAACAACAAAGGTATGGAGCAAATATAGGTTATACATACGTAATCGGTAGGCACGATTGGCATGCCAACGTCACTGGCGACAATGGCATTCAAATTGGTAGGCCTATGGATGAAGGAATGATAGGCCAATCGCAAAACAACTAGGCATTTCATCGAACACATGGTGAGTATAATAGGGCAAGCCGTTAGATTAGGTTTTGGTGCAAAGTTGGCATTGCCCATTCAATCAACAACAAAGCCACAATCAAGGTATCATAATAGGCAACAATTATACAACAATAAACAACATTTAAAGGATCAAATGAACATGTGAAACAAGGAGAAAACAAAGCAAAATTTCAAAGGGTGAATAGTAAAGGGTGGTTCGGCCAAACATGGATTTTTATATATGGTTTCCAATTTCAATTTCAATGCATTAGACACGTTAAATGATGCATTTAAGAATCACCTAACACTCCAAATTGCTTAGGAAAATTGATTTCCCACCAATAGCTTCAAAGGAGACAATATTCACAACTATGTATAAATTAATTTTCTACAACAAAAAAACCACAAATTAATCATCCATTAAACTCCAATTAACATATTCTAAGCTTAACCAACATAAGCTAATACTAAATCATCAATCCAAATTATACAACTTCCATTAGGGTTTGGAAATGAGGGAAAATGATTCAAATGCATCAATTGATGTAATCTAACACCATACCCATCTAATTCAACATCTAAATCATCCAATTAAACCATAAAACTAAACAAACTAATTGATTACCTCAAGATGTAGTTCCCACCGAAATTTTCCTTCAATGCTTCCTTGGTTTCCTTTGTAATTTCAAGGAAGAAATGGATGGAGGATGGAAGAACTACGCTAATTCTTAAGTTTTCTTTGATTTTTCTTTAGGAAATTTGCTTGGAAATGGAGGAGAAATGGCAAGGAACGGTTCGACCACCATGAACAAGGAAGAAAAAGATGGTAAAATTTTCCTAAGGCATTCCTTATATATTAAGTCAAAATAGAAATTTCATTTGGGTCCTTAAACATTCAAGTATTCATACTTTGACCCCAATTTCTTCTGTAATTTATTCTGACAATTCTGTTGAGAATTGGATTTCAAAGTGGGGATTCAAAAGGCTTATTTTATTTATACTTATTTATAAAAATAGTTTCAGAGTCATTCTGAAACTCATATTGACCAATTTCTACTATATCCCTTAAAGTTTCATTTATTTACGGTTTTGCCATCATTTACTTTTTCAGTGTTCATAAATATTTTTCACCTCTTTCTTTTTACCATAATTACACATGTATTTATGTGACTCTTTATCCCCTAATCAAAATCAGAAATTCAACTATTGTCTGGACTACTATTTTCTTGGCAGTGTTTCCGACACCGACAATTTTCGGAAAAGTTCTGCAGTTATTTTCTAACTGTCTCTAAAATTCTTTCCAATCATTTCAATACTTTTAAACCATAAACTGAGAATTGAATCATGCATACAAGATATTATTTCTTAGGGTATTACACTTTTAGATGATGCATATTTTAGGGTTAATATTTGGAAACCTAAAATTCATTTATACTGTTGATTTGCTCTTCATTCTCATATGGGTTCGTGATGAATACTTGTATGCAGGTATTAATTAGTAAACTGAAAGATGAGGGTTAATATATCAAGTATGAAATTAACAATATAAGGGCTATAATCTAAAAGATTGTTAGCCTTTAGAATATATCAAATTAAGGCTATAATCTAAGAGGCCGTTAGCTTTTAATTTGATATATTGAATTTTTTTGTAGATAGATATTATTTCCTTGCATGATAGCTAATTTGGAGAAATTGCATTCCCTAGAATACATCTCAATTATTTTTTTAAATCCCTTTTGTTGGACCCCTTGGATTTGATATTGATTTTGATGATAACAAAATATGTTGATTGTGTTAATTATACTAATAATTTATTTGAGTTGATTAAGGCATGAGAAATCATGACCAATGCTAAACTATAGGTTTAACACATCCAATGAATCAGGAAGTTCAATCAAATGTTGCCCTTATGTAGATTGATTCAGATGATGAACTATATATGGATGGAAAGATATAGATGTCTAATTTTGGGAACATAAATTAGATTGAGCATTGGACATTGGAAAAGAGAGAGATGAATTTTTAAATGAATTATGGTCAAGCTGATAGACTAGGACAAAACAGTTAAGACATCTTTAAAATATTTTTGGAAATTATAGAAAAAGAATTTGTATATGGTATTCTTCATGATTGAATCTCTGGATGTCTACTTTTATATGGAAAAAGAATCAAGTGATTTTGATTCCTATGGAAGGAGAAATTGAAGAATTAGTGAAGCATGCTCAAACTATCTTGTAGATTTGAGCAATAAAATATTTTGATTTTTTAAGGTATGAAGATAGATGATTTTAGAGTTTTCATAAACTACAAAGTTGTAGTAGACATTTGAAAGTTTCGAATAAAAAAAAAAGGAATCATGATTTAGAGTTGTATATTTCAAGATATAAAGAAATTAAGTCACACCCGTTACCAATCAGTCGCAGCCGCTACTAAGAAGTCCAGAAGGTCCAGTAGCTCAAAATAAACTAAGTAACTCCCTCTACACTTTAAGTAGCGGCCACTACTTATTAAATAGTGCCCACTACACTTTAAGTCATCCCCACTACTCTGAAAAATCACCAATAAAAACTAACCATTAGAAAAGCTGTCAACTGCACTTTTTGGCATTAAATAAAGTCAAACGGCTATATTTCATCCAAAACTATAAATATGAGTTAGTAGGAAGTTTGAAAACAAGAGAATAACATTTGAGAACTTATTATTGAGCTATTGCACCAAATCATTCATATTTATGGCTTGAAAAGCTTATTCATTGTAAAACCATTTTTGTGAGTTATTAGTTGTAAATTTTTGAGTTGGTTAAAACTCATTGATTGTTTGAGAGTTAGGAAAAAGTTAAAGGGGATTTTTCTTCTTCTCATCTCTTATAATTCTTAAGGGTTTGGGTGCGAGTCTTAGTAAAATACTTGTATAGATTTGAGTGTGAGCTTTTGATAAAATATTTGTGAATGTTTGAAGTGTGAGCCTTTGAAAATACTTTATCAGGTTTGACTGTGAGCCTAAACACTTGGGTTTGAACTTACACCCGCAAAAGAATCAAATAAAATACTCAAGTGTGATTTTGAGAAGTGGACATTGGCAAGTGTTAGCCGAACCACTATAAAATTCTTATGTTTAATTTTTCTCTTTCTTCCTTCATCTTATTAATTTTTTATTTGCCCTTAATTTGTCATTCCAACCAATTCCCCTCCCTCCTTTTTTTTAGTTTCAAAGGGACTTTTCTTAAAAGTAGACAAAGAGATGATCCACTTTATTATGTTTCATAAGAAATATTCTCTCACTATGCTTCAATTAAATGAACTTTTTAGTTTTCATAACAAAGGTTACAAGGGAATTCCAATGGGTTGGGACAGTGAACAGGTTTGGAATCAATTGACTGCCACCAAAAATTATAATCCTAACTCCTTTAAGAACAGTATCAGATTCATTTCTCCAAGTAAATGGGATTAAAATCTTATACTATCATATTCTTCTTGATATAAAATCCTTGGCCAAGATGATGTCATCAAGAATTGAGTTGTGATGTGGACATAGTATCTCGGTATTAAAGTTTGACGATTTCATGACCCTAGCCAAGATCAGGATATTTAGATGAAAGGATTGGAGTGCACGGTAATTATGATCAATCATTTTGTGGAATGTAGATTATCATTTACATTCATTTTCAATTGGGTAGTCATGACATATATTGCTAAGAGTCAACCATAACTTATGAGATCTAATTGAGAACGAGGATTCCCTTAATTGGTCAAGATAATTTCTCCGTGATATTCCAAATAATATTATTTTCCATTTTCAATCGAATATGAACCTAAAAAGTCACACAATATAAGTACTACACTTTCATACTTAATTATCTTGGATATCGAGATAACTAAATAAAGCGAGTTATTAAGTTAACGTAATTACTAGTATAACTATTTGCTCAGTTTCAAAAAAATAGGGTTTTTAGTTAGTAGAATTTCCAATTTAGTGGCCGCACCCACTAAAAAGTAGGAAGGTAATTTGGACTTGGTTAATGAGGATATGGAGATTATTCACTAAGCCTAAATTAACTAACTAATGATTAACCCTAATTCTATATCTTAAGCTAATGCTATTTAATTTGGCTTAATCAAGTAATACAATTCTTGATTAGCTTAATGGGAGACATGGAAATAAGCCATGTTACTTCCATCTTGTTTATGTCTTCCACTAACTATTTTTAGTGGTAAAATGGAAGATCATAATTAAGGGAATGTGACAGTGTTGGCCGGCCAACTCTTGGCAATTTGAAGACCAAAATTATTTTATGCTTCTTCCTATTGCCTTAGAAGATATTGCAAGGGAGAGAAGCTTAACATTTTTTCTTCTTCTTTTCCCTTTGCATGTTAAGTTAAAGTTGCTAGAGAAGGTAAAATGTTATTATCAAAATATAACTTGAACCTTTACTATACTTAAGAAAAAAAAAATCCTTTGGTTGATTGGGCCTGAGAAAAAAGAACAACCTAGAAAAGGAGATCTTTGCTTGTAAGGAGTTTTAAATTGAAAGTAAGGTAATTGTGGACTAACTAGAGAAACAATATTTAATGTGCTAGAAATCAAGCTTGGTGGCTTATTTATGCGCTTCAAGAGATAATCTTTTACCTTGTGTCTTTGATCCTTACATGTAGTATTTTGACCATCAATTGGTATGATCTTTAGTTATATGTTCCACTTGATCTTGTATGTTTGGAATTTTTTGAATTTCACTTCTGCAGCGTTTAATCAGTTGCGAGCATATTACATGCCAACAAAATATTAAATCGATAATATGGTAATAAATTCTACGGTCAATTTTACTTCCGCTCTTTAAATTAATATAAAAATATTATTATTATTATTATTATTCTCAATTTAACTTCAAGATAAAATTGAAATTAAAATTTTAATTAGAATAGAATTGATTAAAAAAAAAAAAAGGATAAATTTTTCTATCAAATTTTTTTATTTTCATGCCCAACAATTAAAATTAGACAAATTCATGGACTAAAAATATAGGTGACAAATTTCATAAAATTTTCAATTCTCAATCTAATAATAGTATTACCCCATTTCATTTAATACTCCAAAGGGAACGAAAGTTTGATCGTGGATTGGAGAGGAGATGCAAGAAAAGGCTGGGTATGGTTTAGGCGCAAAATTAAAAAAAAAAAAAAAAAAGAAAAAAAAAAAAAAGAAAGGGTAAATGAAATGATATTTAGATGTAAAAATATGGGTAATGATATTTACATAGCAAAAGTTTTCATTTTGACAAAATTACCCTCCATCCATCCCCTGCTCACCCTAGCAACTCCCTAATATTTTCAAGTACCTTATTAAAGGCTCTTGACGCCTAAACAAAGGTTTTTGTTTATCTTGAAAATTAACAAACATCTTTTGACATCCATTGTGCTTAGAAACTAACAAATCTTTCTCTATATTTTTGCCACCAACCATTAGAAAGCTTTTTAAAATTTTCTTCATTCTTCAATAAATAAAATTGATTTTTGAATTGGACTAAAATTTTCAAGATCAAATACAAATCTAAAGTGTATATATATTATGATCGTTCTTTCTTTTACATACATGCACAATTAGTTTGATTGTTGTGATTTCAATTCAACTTTTTATAAATTTCCATTCTCTGTGAGATTTATTATATTTGAAAAAGGATACAAACCCTTAACTTCACGCATCACCTCATACATATGCAGATCTTGAAGAGAAAAAAAGGGCATGAAAGACAACGGACAACGTGCCACCCAATTTTTTTTTTTTTTTTATTTCTGCAAATTGTGCACTTGCCCTTTATTTATTAGTTTCCATAGAGCAGCCTTGGCTTCCTCTAATGTTTCAACTGCATGCCCTTCTTCAAATGATAACCTCTGAATCTTGAACTATAAACAATCCAAGGAATCATATTATCGCTGACTCCAGAATATTTACTGAAAGGGGAATCAAAAAAGGAAAATGAAGGTATTACCTGTGCAACTTGACGGACTCGAATATCAATTCCTTTGCTGTCTATTGATATGATAGCAGCATCGTCTACTTCTGTTGCAATGGACAAGAGCTCTTTAAGGGGCTTTGAGAAGATCGCATTGAGTTCCTGTAGCAAATCCAGATACTAATTCAATCAAGCCTGAATTCCAATTCCCGACCAAGTCTGATCATCATTGACAGGAAGAGGGGAACAGAAAAAGCTATGATTATGCAGAACATATGGCTAGATCAAGCTTTGTTATGGATATATCAGACCACAACCTACCAAATCAAACTTGAACCTTTTATTTCTCTCTTTACTTTTCCCTTGAAAGAGTTGAATTTTCATCAAACCAAAACTAGGAACTGCCTTTAACATATAAGATCAAAATGCAAAACTGCAAAGATATTTTACACAGAGAGCAACAAAAACATCTTTATTCCATCCTTCCATTTGATATTTTGAATGAATGTAACAAAATAGATCCTCACTCGAATGAGCAAAATAATAAACTCATTAACAAAATCATTGCAGGCATACCCCCAATTCTAGCTCATCATTTTAAACACAGCCTATTTGTCAAATGAAAATCAAGTTTGACATGAACAAGATTGAACTTTCACTGAGTTGAGCTCAGAGTTCAAAATAATGAAAAACAGAAACGGTGTGGCAAAATTAGTCCGAATTGTTCTGAATTGGCCACTTTTGGTTTATCCAAACTTAGAAGGAACTAAAATAGTAAACAACATTTCAAGATGAAACATGGAAGTTGAATTATAATTTCGGTTCATCTCTTTTGACAATTTCTTAGTAATGAGACTAAAAATAATATCAGTAAATATTTTTCCATGATTAAAGTCCAAATGAATTCATTCAAACAATAGAAGAACACCACAATTTCCATAAAAAATATCATCGCTATTAAAATTATCAAGAATTTTCAAGATCACCTTAAGATTTTGCTCCCCTCCATCGACTGCAATTTTATCTGGCTCAAGGGCCTCGTATTCTTTAACATCAACCCAAGCAACAGTGCCAAAGCCTCCAATAAAATATATGTCACTGGCAAAATAATATATTAGCATGGGTGAATTAAAAAGGGTTATAACCCAATGGAACATGAGCTGATAGGTTAACATCAGATTAAGCTAGAATGAAGGAATCTTGGTGCAAACAATATTCATTGACAGGGGCATGTTAAGTATTTGATTCATCAAAGTCAACCAAGTAAAATAGACTAAGTTTAACATTGTTCTCTCCATCTCAGAAAATCTTCCATAAAGAGTGCAGGACAAAATAGATAAACTAAACATTGTAGAGCTAAGCAATCAAAGGCATAATGTTGTGGAAGGAATTTATAGCCAAACAAAAGTAAATATGATAGAAGTTGGTGCAATCTCTGTGCTTGAAGGTGCAATCTCTGTGCTTGAAACATCAACTCAATATCTCTAGAATTTTTAAGTGAAAAAGTTATGGAAGGTTAAGTAAGAGAACTGAGTGGAAAATGCCAACGGAGCTTTTTGGCTAGCTAAAAGAAGGAAGAAAATAGTAAGGTGAAAAAAGGGTTTACAAAGATGCTATAACAGTAATCATTACAGCAATTACCATGTGTCACGAGGTGTAATAGCCATTGTGGCAATTACAGGCAACAGGATATATAAACTATTGGTATTTGAGTCCCTTAGCTCTGAAGTTGAGGTAGAAATTCAACTTTAAAGGGGACCCAAAACCAAGTTAATGACATTACAGCAAACAAACTGTCAGCTAGTATTCAAAATTTGCAAAATCCAGAAACAGTAGATTTGTTTTCATATCCAAATGAAATTTTAGTATCCAATTCTTCACAAGTTGAAGAAGCAGTTAAAATTCCTTCCATGATTTCTATAAGCTATCAGAAAAATCAATGTTTTAAATCACAGTTGCAGTTGCAGTCACGATTGTGATTGTCAGTGTATCACAGCTGAAATGTGACAATCAAACAGTTGGCACTACTATAAATTTGTCTAGAAAAATTAAGGCATAAGACATGTCAGTGTGTGACAGTCAGTTATTCACTGTTACAACTGGGATGATACATTCTGTAACAGCCGATATTTAAACCATGTAAAAATGCCTTCAACTCAGTGCACAGACAATTCTTTCTAGGATTTGCTCAACAGACCACAAAATAATTCAACCATTGGCCAACAGTCCATGCTTTATCTAAGGAGAAGGCTATTAGAAATCATCTCCTAAGCAAGCCACCCAAATAAGAGCTTTAAGAGTTCCAATGTACAAAATCAATATTAACAAGGAATGCCCTAATAATATTTTCATGTCATTTTTTCCAATCTCTTTTGGATCTAGAATTGATGAACGTATGATACATAGTTAAGATACCAAACAAAATCAACAAGGGACTCATAGCGAGGACAGCTGAAAGTGCATATGAGAAGAATTTTTCTTATCCCTTGAATCTAAAGAAAGAAAAGGAAATGACATCCAATCAAACCAATAAGCACCAGAAATGAACCTTATGTTCTGCATTCTGTAGTAGTAGAAATTCCCCCACTGTTGGGAAGGCCCTTGTTGATGTTTTGCAATATACTGCTTATGAGCCCACTCCTGGTGGCAACACAACAATGTATTATATACGAAGATACCAATTACAACAGCATCCTTTGAAGCAGAAACAATAAAACAAATTAAAAAATAAAAAATAAAAGCATTGTGTAAAATCATATTTCAGAACTATTTGGAACCCAAACATAAATCATATTTCAGATGCATAGGATGGGGGGAACCTCAAAGCAATAAAGTTGCCCAAAATTTTAAACTTGGAAGAGAAGAGAGGCACATGGCAGCAAAAGGGAAAGGGGAAAAAGAGAAAAACATCACTCTTCAAAGGGTACAGAAAAAAAAAATTAAAGGAGATCCTATTAGACCTCACCACAAATTGAAAATGGGTCATGTGCTTCATGTCCATCACTCAAAGTGAAGGAAAATCATTTTCTAACCATATTTTATCATTAGAAGGAAAACATTGACCATATTTAAATATTCAAAATATTTAACCATACTCAAAATGAATAGAAATAATTCAAAATTGAAAATTTAAACTCGTAGGGATTACAATGAAACTATATTATGACACATACACATGCATAAATAAATAAATGAAAAGAGAACTGCTAATCACCTGTTGATGTTCTGGAAGTGGAAAGACATCACCAAATATTGTTACTCTAGCATTTGATAAGCCACTCCATCCAGGTATCTACAAAATCTAACGGTCACATAATCTACAAATGGAGAATGCCTACCTCTGATCAAAGAGTAAAATGGTCATATAACTAACCTGCACAACAAGTGTGCATCTGGGATCTGCTAACAAATTTCGTGTGTGGATGGCCAACGGAAAAAATGAAAATATTGGATCTGCAGTTTTAGAAAAGAAAATACAGAAGTCGAATCATGTCATGAACAAGTAGATAAACTATCAAGTGCATTTTTAAGTTTCAAAATATTATTCAATATGAGAGTTATGGGATAAATACTGCCCCATCAAAATAGATGCTGTATAAATAGGGTTCCTATAAATATGTCAAACTTTTTAGCCAAACAAGATAAACAATTTGAAATTTACAAAAAGTAAAGGCATAGATGGGAAGGTTATTACAACCCATTGATGCAAACAAGAAGGAACTCAAGGAAGTTCAACTTTGGATTAGCTAAAATATGGTGGGTATGGTGTTAAGCAGGATATGATAAGATTGGGCCAACCACAAATTAGTAAGTGGTAAGAAATGAAAGCTAACTTTCAAGAGATGTATCTTCTAACACATGGCAAGAGATGAAAGCTAAGTTACAGGAGAAGTATTTTCCAACACATTATCTTGAAAAGATGTACCAAAAGTTTTATAATTCTAAATATGGTTATTAAAGGCCCAAGTCTCACTAAGGCATAAAGGGGTCCTGGAGCCTAGGTACAAGACACAAGCAAGCCTAAGTGAGGTGAGATGCAAAAATTTGAAAGAAAAATCCAAATAAACTATTAACATGTATGACAAATTCAAGTAATTAAATTTATTTAACCAAATTCACAATTAAAGATCATAGCAAATTGAAGATATTATTATTTTTAACCAAATTAACACTTAATATTTGTAACAAATTCAAGAAATCAACTCTATTTAACCAAATAACATTCAAAATTATAACCCATCTAAGAAACTCTATTTGACCAAATAAAATTTAATATTTATAAAACATCCACAAAGTGAACTTTCTTTTATATATAAAAGATAACAAAAGTTAACTCTCAAAACATCAATGTTAAGAATCTAACCAATGAAGAGTTGAGAAAAATTGAATTAAGTGGGATAAAGAAATATGAAAAGAAAGAGTAGAAATGGAGAAGCCAAGGGCCTTTAAAAATGAGTTAAGTCTCTTTATTATACTATTATTTATTGCTCAAATAAAAATAGGAACTCTGAAGGAGAAAAAAATATATACAAAGCAACCAGGAAAGGAGACAGAAACATACAAAAGGAAATATTGCGCAGAGCAATGGCAAAGTTCCGGCAAATTTCCAATTACGAAGGTGAATTAGCTAAAATATGGTGGTATGGTTTGAAGTAGGATATGATAAGATTGGGCCAACCACAAATTAGTATGCGGCAAGAGATGAAAGTAAGTTACAGGAGAAGTATTTTCCAATACATTATCTTGAAAAGATGTACCAAAAGGTTTATACTTCTACATAGAGTTATTTACGGCCCAAGGCTCACTAAGGCATAAAAGGGTTATAGAGCCTAGGCACAAGACACGGGCAAGCCTAAGTGAGGTGAAACACAAAAATTTGAAAGAAAAATCCAAATAAATTATTAAAATGTATGACAAATTCAAGTAATTAAATCTATTTAACCAAATTCACAATTAAAGATCATAGCAAATTGAAGATATTAGTATATTACCAAATTAACACTTAATATTTGTAACAAATTCAAGAAATCAACTCTATTTAACCAAATAACATTCAAAATTTATAACCCATCTAAGAAATAAACTCTATTTAATATTTATAAAAATCCACAAAATGGACTTTTTTCCTAAAAGATAACAAAAGCTAACTCTCAAAACATCAATATTAAGAATCTTTTGAATGCAGAGTTGAGAAAAATAGAGTTAAATGGGATAGAGAAATATGAAAAGAAAGAGTAAAAATGGACAAGCCAAGGGCCTTCCAAAATGAGTTAAGTCTCTTTATTATACTATTATTTATTGCTCAAATAAAAATAGGAACACTGAAGGAGAAAAAAATATATACAGAGCAACTAGGAAAGGAGCAGAAACATAGAAAAGGAAATATTGCACAGAGCGAAATAGGTAGTGGTTGTCTGGCAAATTTCCAACAACGAAGGTGGCTTTCCAGTTTTGGAGTGACTTTATGGCAAGTGGGTAACAGATTCTGGTAGATTGGCAAATTCCAAGCTTGGAGATGGTGACAAAGAAGGTTAAAATAGCAAGAGAATCGCCTTTTTTGGGCTTGCACTTGGAAGGAGCAAGTCTAAGTGATAAGCGAGGGCCTGTAAGAAGCCCCACCCCCCCACACCACACAACACCCCCCACCCCCACCCCCTCTTTCTCTTGCAAAGGCTTGCCAACTATGCTTCTAAAGGGGGCAGCATGCCGATGGCTTGATATATGCACCAATTTAAAGAGGCAAGGATTGGAGGTCAAGCCAGGATTACCTAATTTGTGGAACCCCTTAGCACCAGGTTTTGGGGCGCGCATCCCAACTTGTAGATCCATGTTATGAGAAGAAGAAGAAGAAGACTTACATATACAAGAAGAGAAGAAGAAGAAGAAAATAAATGAGAAGAAGAAGAAGAACAAGACTTACATATACAAGAAGAGAAGAAGAAGAAGAAGAAAATAAATGTGCAGATCTACGAAAACCATGGTTGTCAGACCCGATCACCCCATCCTTTGTCCATAAATCAAAAGAGATACAGAGAATTGGAGCAAGTCCAAAACTTTTAGAAAGAGAAAAGAAAAATAGGTGTGTTAAGTGTAAGAGGTGTGTGAAGTCTTTGAAAAGTATAGAGAACACAGTAAAGAAATTAGAGTTTCCAAATGAAGAAAACCACGAAACTAGGTTTTTTTAGAACAATAAAACAGAGAAGAAAGATAGGAAAAGATGTTAATATACAAACTGATGAAAAGCGAAAAGTCCTAACTAAACTTATGCAGTAGGTCTGAACTACCCTTAGCCCTAACAACCTTGATTCTGTACAATTTTAATAAATTAACACATTTTTAGTCCAAACCATTTTATAATTTTGGTTCTTCATTTACCTGCCCCATCTCCATTAATCAATACTCTTTTCCTAACTTTATTTCTCCATTTTTTTTAATTCTTCTTTCATTCAAAGAATTATATCCCAAATAATATATAAAAAAAAAAAAAACGTAATTAGACCTAATGTATACACTAGATTCAATATTTTTTAATATTTTATTATAAAATAAATTAACTATAATTTTAAATATTTTTATTTAATAAATCATTATTATTATAAAAAAGTAATTAATTAATTTAAAATTATTGAACATATATTTTTTAGTTATGATATTATTTAAAAAATTTTAATTAAGAATAAATTTATCTATTAGAACTTATTTAATTACAAAAAATTAAGGATAAATTTATCTATTAAACCTTATTTATATATATCATATTTAAGCAATTTAAACCAATGCATCCCGAATAAAAATTATGAAAGAATTTTGTTCTAAAATAGTGACTCAAAGAAGTATACCCTCCACATCCCATATTTTTCTATGCGTGTCCTGCATTCTCATACCACGTTTTACAACTCGATTGTACCATGAACCTGGTAACCTTGGGTCAAGCAATACGAGACACTACGCAAGAATTGGCTACCAAACTTCCAGTTTATTCAGTTCATAATCATGACAGCAAATAGGTAGTGCAACTTCTCAGAAGTAAATGCAGAAGCAAGAATTACATGTAGGAATTCAGGGACAACAAGAAATAAACATTGTACAGAGACCAGAGAGCTTCATCAGACTATAATAAAGGGAGGACAACGAAGCCAACAACTAGAGTAGACTTTGCAGCAAGCTAATCAACCAGAAAAGAAGTTGAAAAACAAGAACTACCATCTCAAACCTGCTCCTAGATTTGAATCAAAAAGAACAGCCAGCAAAAAAATTAATATAAATTGAAGAGTCATTTCAGCAAGGTATTGTTGTGAAGAACACAGAACATTGCTTGGAAAAGAAGATGAAGCCTGAGTTGAAGGAATTTGTGGAAAAGAGCACCGTTGAGGAAATCGAAAAACAAATAGAAAAAAATAAAGCATGCTGTTAAAAGATCAAAATGCAAAACCAGCACCAAAAACTGCAAGTCTACAGCTAGGAGACAAAATAGTGAGCTTGTCATGAAAGAAGGAAATAAATGTCTTTCCTACTAGATATTAAGCATGAAATCCAGAAATTCCATGTGAAGAATGTCATTGGAAGAAACCCACTTGCAGACAGCTCTAAAATGCTGCAAGTGTGATTCAAAGCAGAAGTCAACTATTCCTACATGAATATTATTTGAAGACACAATAACTACTCACATTCCCAGGGAGTCCACTAATATAATGAAAGAAGACAATGGGAAACTGTCCAAAGCAACTTTGCATGCAAGGATGCACAAGGTTCCAAAGAAAGCAACAAAAGCAGAAGGGACAGAGGAATTTGACTTCAGTGTTCAAGATGCTAAAGATGCTCAGCTACCTCTAGTTGGAATTCAAGAGATGGACCTTTTTTTCAGATAAGAAGATATGGACTATGTGATTACAAACAAGTTTCTATACCCAAGGGAGATTTCAAGAATTTCTATCATTATGGGCAACCTAGGAGAAATTGCAATTTAACAGAAGTTCATTTTTCTTACCAAGACATTTCAAAACTTGAAATTGAGTTTTCTCCAGTCAGGGGACAATGATACAAGCAAGAAGAAACTCAAGAAAGTTCAAGTTTAAAAACTCAAGAATCTTAGAATTATGGTCTAGATGTCATGTTAGGTTTATTTTGAACGTCCTACAATACTTTCCAGCCCTTCTAGGCTCTTAATTATAGGTCTATTCAAATAAAATAGTTGTTGATCCATTACTTTTAAGTTTTAGGGGCAATGTTTTAATTTCCAGCTTTACTGAAAAATTTGTCCTTATTTCTTTAAGAGTCTTTATTTTATTCAAGAAATTTAATTTAAGCTTAAGATAATACTATTCTTTTAGTTAATCTTTGGAGTCCAAATTCATAGAGGATGAGAACCAGTTTTGAAGCCCTTTCTTAAAGGTTTAGGATTTTTTTGAGTCTATAAACACCTATGCTTGTAATGCTTATAATTCAGCTTTCAGTCAATGAAATTCTACCAATTACTTTGAGTCTTGTTATGCAATCTAGGTCTTGTGCCAAAATATATATAGCTGTGATGCCTAAATCTTTGTTTTACAGTTCACATAATCATTCGTGGAAACAGTACCTTAACAACCCATAATTCCTCTTTCTAGTTTGATTTTTACTTCTTTCACTTGTTCCCATACAACCCTAATTCGCCACCTACATATTTACCAATTCTATCCTAATAAACCCTAAAACTAGCCTAGATAACCTGATCAGCAAGCTGTCCTTCATCATCAATAGAATTTTAGGAGACAGAAATCATATTACATCATATAATCTCACATTAAATTTACTTGAGGAAAAAAAATTTGCATTGGTCACCAAAGTACTTAAAATTTGAAAACTTACAACCCATTGAATCTGGTGCAAAGTCAACCAGAGAACCAAATGGATATCCTTCTCTTCGATGATGCATTTGAGACATTACAGTGCATAGATGAGCAAATCTGGCCTTAATTACAAAGCAAGATGGATTTAGAACTATTATAACAAGCAGCTAAGCAAACACATTTTAGGAGATGGCTAGGTATGGAAAGCAATAAATAGGCTACACCTGCTCCATCAAATTACGTACTGCCAAGGCTGGTCGAGGTAATCCATGAGCTGAGGTTGCACTTTGAACTCCACCAGAAATTGGAGTTCTAAAGAGCCCAGCTCTAGTTCCTCCGCCATTTCCACTCCCACGAGGGACCATTAGAGGTGTCTCTGCCTTTACAATTTTCTCTGCACCCTTTTCACTATCTTGATTGTGCTTTAAATTATCCTTCATAGCATGAGAAATCAATTAATACCAAGTTGTGAAGTAGCCATTTGACATATCCATTAATTGTCCATATCACAGAAAGAAATCTTCTAAATATCATAAAGGCATATTAGCAGAACTATCATGGGAATTATAATATAGAACACATTATAATTTTAATAATTTAGTCCAATGACTGCAAATAAATGGAAATAGTATGACCATAAATTTTATAACTTCAGAGACAGATCATAATCACTTAAAGAGATAATACTTGTTTAAATAGGGTTTCTACTTGTTTTGGGTAAATTGACTCGAAAACAAGGCCTTTCAGCCCTGGAGATGACTCAAGTGCCAATAAGCCTTACTTAAATATGATTTTAAATTGCTAATAACTGTAACAATACGTATCAGAATATAAAGCCAAATTACAAACCAAACTATAGCAGACTATATCAATAGAAAATCAGCAAACTACACCCAACAGATGCAGATTTCTCAAAACAAAAAATATACATAAAATAAAATAATAACCTGAGAGAAAGAGAGAGTATCATCAGAAACAAAGCCAAACCCATTATTCAAAGGCCTCTGATCTTCTCCTTCCCCTCCTGACACCTCATGTATAAGAGAGTGAGTGCGAAGGCCGGGAAAACGAGCAATTTCGGCAAATTTGAGAGACCCAATTCGCTTATTAAATACGTCGAGGGTCGAAGAAGGAAAAGAAGAAGATGGGATGTTAAGAAGCGAGAATGTTTCATGGAGTCTAGAAACGAACGCTGAACTAGAAAGGGATTCCATTATTATTCAGTAGATTGATACTATTGAGAAAAGGGTTTTTAGGAGGGTTTGAGACCCGGAAACCGAGTGAGTTCTGTAAGAACTTGGAATATATATATATATATATAATACAGTGCTAAAAAAAATTATATAATATATATATATATAATTTTTTTTTATTGATTATTTATTATCTTGTATTAAGAATTTATTTTGACAAAAAGCATATTTTCCTCCAAATTTAGTACGAGTGGTCATTTTATCTCCTCACCTTTTAAAATAATCAATTTATCACTGAAACTAGGTAAAATATACGATGAACTCCAAAAATTCAGTCAGCACCGCGCGTATTATCATGCGCAAAATGTACATTTGAAGATGATAAATATGAGTAATGTGGATTAAATTATTTTAAAATTTAATTTATTTATTAATATGTAATAATAATAAAATTGAGAAATAAATCTCTAATTTATATCTCCAAGTCTTTTTTCTATCTCCATCGTTTTCCATCGTGCTCTTCTTCATGTGCTTCTTTTTCTTGTTTCTCCATCGTTCTTGTTTCTTCTTTCCCTTTGATTTTCCCACAGTTTAAGCACCCACGTTCACAAAATTAGGATCCAATTATCCTCCACTCCATCAAGCATTAAAATTCCCCAATTGATAATGTCAATGCAACCCAACAAACAAAAACCAAGAACACAGATAACAATTCTCTTTTTCACCATCAACTATCCTCCACTTTCTAATAATTCTCACCATCTTCACCACTCCTAGTACCATAGCTTCCTTTCCAACGCCTTTTTGGCTGGTCCTTCTGCTATCAGTGGTGCTGTTTGGGAAAAATAAGTATGTCACTCTTGCACTCCTCAGAGGCCAAATGGGTTCTCTATTTTAGTCACTAGTGCTACTGGATTTGTTGGATCACACTGTTCTCTTGCTTTGAAAAACAAGGAGATGGGGTTCTTGGAGTAGCCAAATATGCAAATCCACAACCTGCCATAATTTGGACTTCATCAAGTTAAAATTTACTAACAAAAGGGGAAGATAATCAAAGGGGATAAGGGTTATGTAAGGGTTTTAGGTCAAGCAATATGCAATCAATTAAATTATTGTATTTAATTTGAAATATCTAACATATTACTTCTAACTAGCATATTAAGCTCATTATAAAAGTTTATTATCTATTAGAACTTATATTAGAATATATATTAAAGTTATTTAATATATCCAACAATCTCTTTTTATGTTATACATATAACATTTTTTAATAAATAGGTAATATAATATTCAAAACAAAATATTGAATCATATATTACAAAAAGATTCATTACTCAAAATATTAATTCTTTAAACACACTATCGATTTTAGAAATAAACTAAATTGAAACAAATAAATTAAATACATTTGAATAATAAGTATACCAACATAAAATTTTAGAATTTAATTAAACTCAATTAAAATTGGCATTTTCACTTACAAGTGAACTATTTATTCAACTGAAAGAAAATATAATAGTCCCTCATAGTCCAGAGCTATAGAGGAATTATTCATCAAGTATATCATCCTCATTAGAAGTCCAGTTCAGCTATGCTCCTTAATTTTCGTCATTTCCTGTAAGTTACCAAATATGAATTTCATATGAATTCAATCATTTGTATAACTCTTTAAAATGTCTAGTTCATCCAAAAGAACTTAGCACAATACCACAATGACTGAAAATAATTATATATTAATGTCAATTAAGCATCAATATCAACAATAAATTAATATCAATAATAGTATACATCAATGTCAAAACCAATAAGCATCAATGTCAAAACCAATAAGCATCAATGTCAAGTTTCTTTATAAAAATAAGACCTAAACAGTTTCTTTATAAAAACAAGACCTAAACAGTTTCTTTTTCAAAAGAACCATTTCATTTTTTATGTGGAATGTTACAGCTGCCAAGTTCAAATCTAGTTAAGTTGTATCATCAAGTATGGAAGATATAACCGCTCAGGACAGAACATCCAAATGGAGATAAATTATCTCATCAAATGTGGAATGAGACAATTCACTCAAAATGATATATCATCAAATGTGGAATGATATATTAACAACTGTAAGCATCAAAACATTATCAAGTGCTTATCTTAATCACCAAAGGGAGATTCAAAAATTCAAAATAACACAAATGTAGGTTAATGCCTGTCTCATATAATTTGAACCCCATTTCTCCCACAATTTTGAATATTCGATCTTTGATCAAACCTTTTGTGAGTACATCTGCAATATTATATTTCGATCGCATATCAACCAAAGTGATAATACTTTGTTCTATAAGATAATTCAGCATTGCATGTTTTAGCCTAATATGCCTCCTCTTACCATTAAAGAGTGAGTTTTTCACTACTAAAACTGTAACTTGATTATCACAGAACAAACTTAAAGAATTAATTTTTAAACAAGTTAATTGAATATCCAGGATCAGATCTCTTATTCATTATGCTTCTCCTCCTGTCGAAGCTAGAGCTGATAGTTCTGATTCCATAGACGACAAAGTAATATAAGTATATCTTTTGGATTTTCATGCCACAGTTGCTCCACCCAGTGTAAAAGCATAACCACTAGTAGATTTACTGTCTCTAAATTCTAAGCACCATGATGCATCAGAAAAACCTTCCAAGATAAGAGGATGACCATTATAGCATATAGCATAATTTAGAGTACCCTTAAGATATCTCATTAGCCTCGTTAAGGCATTCCAATGCTCTTGACTAGGATTACTAGTGAAAAGACTCAGCATGCTAACTGTAAAGGCTATGTCTGGTCTAGTGTAAGTCATTGCATACATGAGACTACCAATCAGTTTGGAATAATCCAACTGATTCACACTAGCTCCTTCATTAGTGCTTAGTCTTGTAGTAGGGTCATATGGTGTCTCAGCCACTTTGCACTCACTGTATCCCCATTTAGAAAGTAGTTTCTCAATATAATGAGCTTGGCTAAGGGTGATACCTTGCCTTCGAAAACTTACTTTCATTCCAAGAATGGTGTCTACTATAACAAGATCTGACATATTAAAGGTTTTAGTTAATTCGCCTTTTACTTCATTTATAGTAGAAAGATCTGTACCAAGTATCAACATGTCATCCATATACAAGCAAATAATCGCAACCTTATTCGACATAGAATGAAAGTAAAGGCATTTATCAAAATAACTAGATTTAAATCCTAAGCTCTTTACAACTTTGTCGAATTTTTGATGCCACAATTTAGGTGCTTGTTTTAGACCATACAAAGATTTGTTTAATTTACAAACTTTGTTCTCTGAACCTTTCATGACGAACCTTTCAGGTTGGTTCATGTAGATTTCCTTTGTTAGATCTCCATTCGTGAAAGCTATCTTTACATCCATTTGATGCACAACATAGTGTTCAATAGATGTCAATACAAGAAGAATTCTAATCGTAGTCAAATGACAGACCGGTGAGTATACATCAAAATAATCAATGCCATAGATTTGAGTACACCCTTTAGCTACTAAACGTGCTTTATACCGTGCTATTGATCTGTCAGGATTTAGTTTCTTCTTCAAAATCCACTTACAACCTGTAGTCTTAGCCTCTTTTGGCAAATCGACTAGTTGCCAAGTTTGATTTTATAATAGATAACTCATTTTATCATCAATGGCTTCTACCCATAACAAAGAGTCCTTAGATCTCATCGCTTCTTTATAAGTAGATGGATCATCCTCTAAATGGTAAGTGACAAAATCCTCACCAAATATTTTGGGAACTCTCTCTCTTGTAGATACTCTTAAAAGTAGTGATCCATTAATTTGAGGAGTGTCAGAGGAATTAGGTGCAATTTCTATTAGATGTTCTGAATTAATTTCTACAATGCCAGGTAAAGTCAATCCTTGATCTTTTAGAAATTTATCCTCAAAGAATACTATATCTCTATATTCTATAACTATATTGGTAGATAGATCCAAAAACCGATCAGCTGCACTATCCTCTACACTACCTAGGTATACACATGTGTTGGTTCTAGGTCCTATCTTTAGTCTCCTAGGGTCTGATATCCTAACATAATCGATACAGCCCCAAGTCTTTAGAGTATCATATCTACAAAGATGTTTATGCCATAATTCATAAGGTATTGAATTTGTCTTAGAATGTGGCATTCTATTCAGGATGTGACATGTAGTCTAAGCTGCTTCTCCCTAATAACAAGAAGGCATGTCAGTTGTCAATAACATAGAGTTTAACATTTCAGTTAACGTCCTGTTCTTAGGTTCAGCTATGCCATTAGATTGAGGTGAGTAAAGAGCAGCAGTTTCAAGTATTATGCCATGAGTTACAAAATTCCTTAAACTCTGTCAATTTGTATTCTCCTCCTCTGTCACTCCCAAGTCTTTTAATTTTCAAGTTTAATTGATTTTCAACACGATTCTTGAAAATTTTGAATTTATCAAATACTTTATCATTAGATTTTAACAGATAAATATGATAAAATCTAGAAAAATCGTCTATAAATATTACCAAATACTTCCGACCTCCTCTAGTTATGAAGTTTTTAAAATCACATAAGTCAGAATGTATTAGTTCAAGAAGTTGTGTACTCCTAGAAACCGACTGAAAAGATTTTCTAGTATTTTTAGTTTGAGCACACACTTCATCTGTTAAATTTGATCGAAGTAACTAATGGTATATTATGAGTTTTAGCTAGTTTAGCTATTTTCTTATAGTTCACATGTCCTAATCGATTATGCAATATTTTTGGATCAATTAAATTTGAACTAACATGACTAACTGTTTCATTTGCTAAACTCAGTCTATACATACCACCTACCAAATAAGCACATCCAAAATAACAAGAGTT
>CANXYC011068620.1:0-39561 GCA_948193065.1 Aleurites moluccanus | reverse complement strand
GCCTAGAACTAATTCAAATAACATGCATAAATACCAATTTCATGCATAAATATATATAAGCATAACAATATAAAGAATTTAAAAATCTCCCCCCAAAGATCTCTATATGGATTTGGTTCAGGCTAAGCTGAGGTGTTACAGTTTCAGATCTCTCAAAAACACTAATACAAAATTTGTACAAATGAAAGACATAAGCTTTAAAGCTTTACAATCAAGAAAACAAAGAATAAAACTTGTAGATCAAATGTATTCAAAAACAAAATATGAGAGTTAATTTTAATGAATTGAGCTTGAACACTAAAAATCTTCTAATCTTCTATAACAAAGTTTTTTATGTATAATATTCATCTTCTAGTTTGAAAAATATGGTTGTTTTAGTGTGAAAATGATATTTTTCATGTTAATGTCAACTTAATATAACTAATAAAATCTTTTCAGATTTGTCCGAAAATAACGTATCACACCCTTATCATGTGCAATCACCTAGGAATTAAAAAAAAAAAAGGTGATGGGAAAAATCATTAGACTTTGTGCATATGGTAGCTCACAAATAGGGTATATTATCTGGCACTACTTAGAGGTTCACGTGCCATAGGCATAAGACCTTATTAGTCTTTTGTTATTCAGTGAATCATGCCATTACACCTCTAATCTTACTCATATTATGATGTTATGTTACGATTTTTATTGATTTTTTCTATTATAGATACCTTATAATTATGGATGACATCCTTACTATGAACCAATATTATCAAAGTACCTCATATCATTCACATACTTAATTATCATACTGATTGATATATTATGATCATTGATAAAGTATGTATATGTTATATAATCATATCTTCATATGTGAGACAATCCTATGATTACCAAACTTTTTAAGGTATAATAGTATGTTCTCTTCTCACTGAGTTTACTCATTAGTGGTTATTTAATGTTTTTTAGGTAGCAGGTAATAGATAGTTTAGGTTCCTTGCTACTCCTTCTTCAGTAGGGAACTTCAAATATCCATGTGTACTCTCAACTATTGGAATAGTTATTTTGTCTAGTAGCTTCATGGTAGGCTTTTATGGACATTGATATTATTTTGGAGATTTTATATATAATCTGATATATATTGACGATATGTAATTATCCATTTATATGGTGTAAGAAATTATAACTATTATTTCCTGATGATTTAGAGGCTATGGGATATCCTAAGTGGTTCCCAATATGATTAATGATGGTTAATGATATATATATATATATATATATGGATGAGAGTTTATGATTATAGTTATACTATGTTTATAATCTTGGGGTTATGTATAGGTTTTGCTAAGATCATGTTAGAGAATGGTTGGTTGGTAGTTTTAAACTTACTCATATCTTAGGACTGTCATAGCTCCTAAGTTGAGATTTGACATATTGTTCTTGTCTAATGTGACCCATATTTAAGGAGTCATTTTTAGTTCTCATCATATTATATAATAAAATAAATTATGTAAATGATGTTTATGAAAAATATAGTATCATATTTTTCAAGTATAATGCAATATTTAATATTTTTAAACTAAAAACAATATGAGAGTCCTATGAGTGTTTCCTTGCCCAAAAAAGCCTCTCTTGAGTTGAAGACAATTGGGCATTTATATGGATCTCCTATTGAATTGCATAGTTGTAAGTGATTAATAAGCCAAGGTTATTGTCACACCCCAAATTTGATGGTGTGACGATTCTAGGACATAGGTAGGCTTAATGCTACCAAATACCCATAGAACCCAAGCTATCAATACTTACCTTGGATCACATACACTATGCAATATCTATATCCATTATATAATCTTTCAAAATTTATCATTATCAATCAATCATAAGCCACAACCACCAATTCTGTTCATTCTCATAATTAAACTTCTAACTAAATCCATAGACGATACAATGCTACAGAGCAATTTATACAATGAATATCCATAATAATAATTACAACACAAAGATAAAATCAACGTTACATATGTCAACTTCTTAGGAAGAAAGTTTCAGAAGCTTGATCCTCGTCGTCTAGATCTCATATCTATTATTTGAAAAACATATATGAAGAGAGGTAAGCCTTCAACTCAGTGAATTATGATTGCATTCATACCTGGAGGTTTATTGAAGAATGAATAGTTTCATTAATATATACATATATGATGGTAAATATTTTATGGGTCAATGACTGTAAGGTTCATTAACAATGGAATCATTGTGCCTTGAAGAATGTTACTAATTAAATCATATTGTATGTGATAGAATCATCAATCATAATAGTATTAAGGCAGTAACACTCCCTTTTATCAATAAACATATGCTTGGACGAGTATGCGCCTAGAACATGATAGTCTATCCTAGATGAGAATATTGATAAATATGATTCTATCAGTTAAGGTATTGATTGTAATATCTGCCATTTTATTGTATTTTTATTAAATGTATGTTTGAAGAACTAATTAAGTTCAAATATGAATGTTTTGAGGAAATAAAAAATTTATGGCTGCAGGAAATTATGATGGTTAATTGCATGTTCTTAGAGGAAGAATTTGGTAAAGTGCAAAACATGAAAGTTGTGAGTTTATGTCTTAAATGAAATAATGTAAAATGGTTTGGCAGAATTTTGTGTGTGTGATGAGTTATGTCCCTTTGAGCAGGACTGGTCTGGTTGAGTATTCTGCAGGAAGTCTGTGTATGTTTGAAATTATATTATATGTTGATGGTCCATATGAAACCATTTGCTATCATGATTGAATTTATATTATATGTTGATGGTCTTGCGACCAATATTTTTTTTATGAGATTGTAACCATATGACCCTATGGATAGAACGCTCTTCCCAATGAGAGTAAATTCATTGGTCCATCGTGCACTTTGGGAACCCAGCTGGTAGGGTTTTTACTAGTGTTCCACCTAGAGGGGACCACGAGCTCTAGACGTATGCCTGGCTAAGCATGCGTTTGCGATAATGTAGCAAGGACTACTGATGCGCTCTGTTATGATAGGTAGAATGGCTATCGATTCATTCTGTGGTTCTACCATGATATTTGATAGTGCTATTCGAATGTGGGCACTCATGTTTCTTTGTAAGCCTAACCATATTCTGATTCTCACCATGTTCTTGAAATGAATGTTTCATTCGGATTGTATATATATATATATATTTATATAAGTATGTAAATGTATTTCTTTCTTACTGCATGTTCATATCTTACTGAGTTGAAGGCTCACTCCTCTTCTGTAGATTTTAGGTGATAGTGTAGCTCGTGAGGGAGCTAGTAGAGAAGATCAAGCTTCTTGACTTATTCATCACAAAAAGCTTCCATTGTAA
The DNA here is from genome assembly GCA_948193065.1 of Aleurites moluccanus. NCBI lineage: Eukaryota > Viridiplantae > Streptophyta > Magnoliopsida > Malpighiales > Euphorbiaceae > Aleurites > Aleurites moluccanus. The sequence continues at coordinate 36,215 of CANXYC011068620.1, read as the reverse complement.
TTCTTTTGATATGTAATTATGTATATTCATTGAATGGTATTATGATACAATATATAATGGGAGTATTCTCTAGAGCTTCGTAGTTAGTCATTTGGGGATGATGATATTTTGATATATGAATTGTTACCTTTTGGGTACTCTTATTCCTTAGTGATGTGAGATGCATCTTTTGATCAGTAAGGAACAAGAGAAAGCTATGATATGATAATAGTAAAGATTTGATGGATGCTTAACTGGATTTATAGTAATGATTATTGTATGATATTATATGATATTGTAATTAATATATGTACATGATATTCAAGATTTATGAGTTCTACGAATTTATGGTGGCCTTATTCCTACCCTTGCCCTAGGACCGTTGCACCACTGGAGTTAGAGTGTGACAGCGAGGCTGATTTATTAATTTTAAAGGAATAATTTGGTAAAGTGTAAAATATTAAAGTTATAGGTGTATATCTCATCTTTAATTCTGTAAAATGATTCTATAAAATTCTGTATATGTGAAGAGTTATGTCTCTTTGATCAGAACCTATCTGGTTCAATAATTTCTGCAAGAATCTGAGTATGTTTGAATTTTCTGGGAATGATTGAGGCTATTTGAGCCAAAAGTGTAAACATGAGAAATGTTCCTTTATGTGTTGTGATATTGGCTATAAAATTTTAGGAGATTTGGATAAGTATAACTCAGTGGAGAGTAGAATTACTTAGACCTATTCAGATGAGTTTTGGACAGTAAGTCGGGGTGAAATTTAGAGAGTCACCATGGTCTGTGTAGTTATCTTTGTGATTTGAATTTTGAATATGTTAAACCTCCTGAATGTCTATTTTAAGTGACAAAAAGAATTAGGGAGTTTGGATATTTGTAGCTCATTTGCGAGTTGATTAAATATAAGTTGTCGAGGAAGGGTTTCAACTCGGCAGGGATTGGTATTAGCGAGCCGGCAAATGCAATGTGGCATTTGCCAGCCGAAAATGCGAGCAAGTGAAGTGGAGAGGTGAGATTGCCGAGGTGGCAATTGGTGAAGAGGCATATGCGAGGTAGAGTTAGGCGAAGAGGAATTTGGCGAAGAGGTATATGCGAGGTGCCATATGCGAAGTGGAGTTAGGCGAAGAGGAATAAGAGAGATAGCATTATGAGAAGAGGCATTGCCGAGGTGGCATATACGAAGAGGGAGATAAGCAAAGTGAGTTGGCGAAGAAGCATTGCTGAGGTGGCATATACGAAGAGGAGTTTGCGAGGAGAGTTTGGCGAGGCAGCATATGCGAGGTGGCATATGCGAATTGGATTAACGAAGTGGCTTATGCGAAATGGCATTGCCGGAGCAGATTGGCGAAGTGGGAATTGTGAGCTGGTTTATGCGAGGTGGCATTGTCGAGGTGGGTTGGCGAGGCGAGCTGGCGAGTGAAATTTTGGGGCAGTAGCCTATTTAACCAGTGCCCAGTAGCGATTTTCTTCACGATTTTCTTTCTTCTTCTCTTCGTTCTTCTTCGTTCTTCTTAGATTAGTTCCATTTATTTTCTAGTGCATTAATACACAAAATTAATGCATTAAATCTCTAGATTATCATATTTTAAGGCATCAATTGTTAGTTTCAAGCAGATTATCTCAAGAAATCAGTTTTGGAGAAATAAGGTAAATTTTCTTTAAATGTCATTTTCTTTGAGATTTATAAAGTTTGGTAGTTAGAATATTTAATTATGGGTATATAGAATTTATTACAAGCATTTTAAAGCTATTAATGGTAATTAATATTGGAGAAATCAGAAATTATGGATTGTCATGAATAGTAACATGAACAGTAAATTCGAAATAAATTTCAGATTTTCTTTAAGAGATGAATTAAATTAATGTTGGGAATTAAAAATAGAAACTATAAGATGGTTAAATGTTAAGAAATCATATTGAGTATTATTGATTAAGGTAAACCCTAATTTTGAATATTTGGGGAAAAATTTCTTAGGAGAAGAAAAATCAAGGAAATTGAGGAGATTATTGTTGAGCAAACTATTAAAGGAAATTCAAGGATAAATTTGTATAGAGGTAAGTATGAACATTGCATTTGCTTATTGCTTCTTTGAAACGATATGTCCAAGCATTTTTAATATTCACCCATATGATTCTCATATTTATGATATTGTATTATGCACCTATTATTTGAAATCCCTATGATGTTCTCAATAATTAATGAATTGTTCCATGTGATTACATTTTATGAATGCAAATGGCTTGGTCATTCTTCCTTGGACCAAGTTCATATGAAACCATTTGTTATCTTGATTAAATTTATATTATATGTTGATGGTCTTGCGACCAATATGTTTCTTATGAGATTGAAACCATATGACCCTATGGATAGAATGCTCTTCCAAATTAGAGTAAATTCATTGGTCCATTGTGCGCTTTGGGAACCTAGCTGATAGGGTTTTTATCAGTGTTCCACCTAGAGGGGACCATGAGCTCTAGGCATATGCCTGGATAAGCATGCATTTGCGATATGGTAGTAAGGACTACCGATGCGCTCTGTTGTGATAGGTAGCATGGCTACTGATGCACTCTGTAGTTCTACCATATTACTTGATAGTGCTATTTGATTATGAGCACTTCTGTTCTTGTAAGCCTAAACATATGATGATTTCTTACCCATGTTCTTAGAATTGATCTTTCCTTTGGATTGATATATATATGTATATATATTTCTTTCATATTGCATGTTCATATCTTACTGAGTTGAAGGCTCACTCCTTTTCTGTGGATTTCAGGTGATAGTGTAGCTCATGAGGGAGCTAGTAGAGAAGATCAAGCTTCTTAATTTATTCCTCCAAGAAGCCTCCATTGTAATCATTTTGAAATATATATTTATGTATATTCATTGTATGGTATTATGGTATTGCATGTATTGGGAGTATACTCTAGAGCTCCGTAGTTAGTTATTAAAGAGGACACTATTTTGATGTATAAATTGTTACATTTTGGGTTGCCCTTGTTCCTTAGTGATGTGGGATACATCTTTTGATCAGTAAGAAACAAGAGGAAATTATGAAATGATAAAAATAAAGTTATTAATTATGCTTATATGGATTATAGAAATGCATATTGAATGATATCTATATTTGTTATGAATGTGTAATATAAATGAGATCCAGGATATGGGAGTTCTACGGGTTTATGGTGGCCTTAAGCCTACCATTGCCTTAGGACCGTCGCACCATTGGAGTCGGGGTGTGACAGAAATTCTTTAGTGGACCCCCTCCGAATTACTTGTTGGACACTATGTTGATGAGTGCAGGGTCCAACTTGAAATTGTTGTTGTTTATAGCCGGTATGGCTATACTTTATTGTGCCCTATTTAGATTCGGTAACACGTAGTGGCTAAGGACTTAGGCTTATGGTTGAACATGAACAAGATCTTGTTGCACCTTGTTTCCTTGTCCACTTACTTCAGTGACCGTTGCTGCTTTAACTGCTCCTCTCATATTTGCCATGTTATTTATCTCTTATTGCTTCCTTTGTCTTGCATCCTTCCGATTCTTTTTGCACAACTTTTCAATTACTGGATTTAAAGGCTCAAGGTTCACTAAACTAGATCTTCGTATAAACATCTGTAATTCAAATAATGATTAAGCAAGAAATATTAAAAACTAAGTAAATAGTCTAAATTAATAAAATATAACTTATATTGATATTGACACAAAATTATCGCCACTCCGGCAACGACACCCAAAATTTGTTGGACGTTTCGCAAGTATACGAATTGTTAATGCAAATAATAGTGTGTGTGTGAGTGTCGTGTTCCATGAGAGGCGTAGTCAAGTATCAAAATTAAATACTTCTCAATTATTTAGATAATATTAAAATTGATTATTGAAATAAAAATTAAAGCAATATTGGAAATTAAAAAATAAAGTAATTTTGAGTTTTGAAGATAGAAATAATTTTAACAAGCCTAAAGTTTAGATTTCATCAATTGATCTTTTATGATTCCAACTCATGATTGATTATTCAAAATACCAAGTTAATGAATTAACTACTCTAAATTATTATAATTCTCTCTCAAGCAACTACAAAGTACCTATATTAATTCTATGTCTACTCTCATAATCATTTAGTTAATGTAAGCCCATTAAGTTCTTTAGCAATTTCTAACCCCTTAAAGTGTGTCATAATCTCTTGGCAACTCAATCCTATAGGTTATTGATTTAAGGAACTAATATCACATTTCATCTCTTGATCCATCATGTGTTATCGTAGATAATGTCTAAGAGTGACTAATTATCAAACATTTATAATCCTAAATCAATAAATTAATCAATTCAATTTATGCACAAGATAATCAATCAATCATAGTTGAATCATGAAATTAACAATTGACTACATCTAAATTCTAGAATAAATAATTTAGCCAAGTATAGTTAAAACACAAATTGAAACCTTCATTGAATTAATAGTATGTTTCAAAATTGCTAAACAATTAAATTAAATAAAGAAAATGGAGTTAGGAATGAAAATCTTCTCTATTCACCAAGATTTTATTTCGATTGCTAGCCATTCAATTTGAAGTTCTTCCTTACTTTTCTTGAATATTTCCACTCTAGACTTCTTAGAAAATTTTTCAGTCTTCAACTCCTTAAAGAAAAATGAAGTTTTGAAAGTTAAATACCTATTTTTGCCTAAAAAAAAAACAGAAACCGTGTTATTAATCTAAAAATCGGGTTAAGTGCACTAAAAAATTGAGTACTGGTTTTTGATTCTGTATATCTGGAAAATAATTTAGACAAAAACCGGGTGCTTTAGCTAAAAACTAGGTCGCTGCTCTCCAAAAATAGGGTATAAGTTTTTAGAGTAAATCTTCTTCAAATTTATTTGATTTTTGAACTAAATATCTTAATATCTTCAATCTTAACTTCAAACTTTAAAAATAAACAAAATCATATTAAATTTTCATAAAATAAAATTGGTAGTCCCTTTGGCAACCAAGAGGGGGGGAGGGGGGGGGAGGGGTGAATTGGTTGACTTTAAAAATAATAACCAATTAAAAATATGATGAAGGAAGAGAAGAAGAAAATCAACACAAAGGTTTATAGTGGTTCGGCCAAAACGAGCCTACGTCCACTTCTCAAGATTACACTTGAGTATTTCACTACCTTTGATCCTTTTACAGGTTCAAGATCAAATCTAAGTGTTTTGGTTCACACTTTAACCTTATACAATGTGTTTTTCTCAAACTAGGTTCACACACAACCTTTTACAATAAATACAAGTATAAACTGATTTTTGCACAATAAATATGAATGATCAAGCAATAAATGATTATGAACTTGTTTAAAGGTTGTTCTGCATCTATTTAATATAAATCAACTCATATTTATAGTCTTGGGTGAAGAAAGAGCCGTTTAAACTCATTTTCCCGCAATAAATGCACCTGAAAATTCGCTCCAACGACTATTTTACAGGTGAGTCGCGCCCGCGACTATCACCATCGCGCCCGCGACTGACTTCTCTTCTTTTTGGCTCGAAGAACATTATATTTGAATTTTTCCAAGTTGCGCCCGTGACTTATTGCGAGATCCAACTTTCAAACTCTGTTGAACTTCTTCACACCTGCTATCGAGCTTGAATAATCCTACGATTTTATCTGGTCGCGCCCTCGACTGAATAATGTCGCGCCCGTTACTGAATCACACCGTTCAATTTTAAGCTACTAGATGTTTTGAATTATCCGAACTTTAATTTCGCCCTCGCGAATCATTCTGTCACACCTGCGACTTCACTTAGTCGCACCCGTGACTACCTTGTGTCACGCCCGTTATTGGATGGACGTTGTTCACCTTGAAGCTACTAGATGTCTTTGGATTTTTCAAAACAATTTTGCACTCGCGACTGCAAAGTGTCGCGCCCTCGACCTGAAGCTTTTCAAGACTGTGACTAGTTTTGTCGCACCTGTGACCAAGCTTGTATCTAGAGTCGCGCCCGCAACTACAACTGGTCGCGCCCGCGACTAAGCAACATCCTGCAATACTTCAAAGAAATTCTTGGAAATTCTTGCACATAATCAAAAAAACTTATTAGTCCAATAATTTGGTGTCTGTAACCATCAAAATAAGTATGAAGAAGACCTTAAAATCTAACAAAAATAAAATCATAATAAAATATATTTAAATTAACCTAAAAGTACTACTAAAATAACATACATCAACAGGTCGTTGAGATAGATGAAGATCTGACTTATGAAGAGATACTAGTCAAAATTGTACATTGTTAAGTCCATTAGTTATGTAAAGCAAAGATTCCAATAGTTAAAGTGTTGTCTGTAACCATCAAAATAAGTATGAAGAAGACCTTAAAATCTAACAAAAATAAAATCATAATAAAATATATTTAAATTAACCTAAAAGTACTACTAAAATAACATACATCAACAGGTCGTTGAGATAGATGAAGACCTGACTTATGAAGAGATACTAGTCAAAATTGTACATTGTTAAGTCCATTAGTTATGTAAAGCAAAGATTCCAATAGTTAAAGTGTTACGAAAGAGTGTACATAGGAGAATAAGCAAGACATATAAGCCAAATATCCATCGTTATTTCATTGATAAGGTACATATAGTTAAAATTTGAGGACAAATTTTATTGAAGGAGGATAGAGTGTAACACCCTAATTTTTTTTTTTTTCATTTAAGCATAAAAACACTCTATTTTATCATAGGAACATCATACATGAATAATTAGATAAGTTACGAAAAATCGATACCAAAAGTAAAGCAGACACCTTGGTGCTCTAACTTTTGAACAAGCTTGGATTAAATGCACCATTAGAATCATAAGCTAGAGGAATATAAGAAATATATTGTTATAATTAAAGTGTGATAAAAAGGTGAATAGTTATAAGTTACGGAGTCAAAACATGAATACTTGAAATGCCGGGCAGGAAAACCTAATAACCAAAAGTCTAATTAGTATATATATCTTCATTTTTCGCTTTCCATTCATTTTTTTCCTCTCTTCCTCTCTTCCTCTCTTCTTCCTTGCTAGGCCGAAGCACTCCCTCCCATTTTCTTCCAAATTCTTCAAAGGAAACTAAAGGAAAATCAAAGAAAACTTAAGCAAACACCTAGATAATTTATCCTACAACAAATTCGGTCAAAGAAAGTAAAGGAAAAACTTGAAGAATTGCAACTAGGGTTTCATCCACCTTGAAGGAAATTAAGTAAAATGTTTATTTTTTCATCCTTTCCATCTATTTTAGCAATATATATAGTTAGATGAGAGAATTGAATGAAAGATTTCAAGAATGAATGAAAATTTATGGAAAACCCTAATTAATATGAATATGTAAGAACCCTAATCCTCTATTTGAATTCCATAATTCAATTTAATGATAGAATATGTTTATTTTCATCCATTTAAGCCTAAAATAAGTGAGATATTTTGTGTAGAATCGAAGGAAGGCAAAGAAGACCAATTATGCCTACTTTGAGCAATTTAGAATTCTATAGCATTTTTTATAGAAATGACTGATTAGGTAAGTCTTATATATATTACTATTATGACTCGGACTCGGGACATGATGGTCTTAGGATGTAGGAACAGTCAGAGATGTCCAACACCCGTAGAATACCAGTATTATCATAACAATTTAACCTATATAATCCATAACTATAATCATTTCCATTTTAAAACTATACTCAAGTCAAAAACATTCCAATATCAGTCTATTATATATTCTCATCACATAGTTATTTTATACATCCAACCTATATATCAATATTAGTTTAGTTACAGACCATGGAATATATCTAGAAAATAACAAAATGCAATAGTATCATAGTATTTACATTACAAAAATATATATTGGTTCCTCAAGGAAGAAGCTGGGAACCTGTAACACTCAAGACTGTAGTACAGCAGACAATAAGGAAATAGCGAATCATAGTGATAGAATGATGTTAATTAAAGAATAAATAGGCTAAAAATAGCTATTGAGGACTACAAAGAAAATTTAAGAATAATTGTTACAGAAAGAAAATTTAAGAATAATTGTTACAGAAAAATTTTAAAAATGATAACGACATAATTATCGGTAAAGAATTTTTAAATATTTAAAAAAAAAATTACAGAAATTAATTGAGTATATTTAGAATTAAGATTATAAAATATTGAGAAAAAATAATTTGAGGTTCAATATGAAGTTAGAGAGACAAATGGATAGTAAAGAGATGAAAATGATAAGAAAATATGACTTTTGGAAGAATTTGTCGATAGACATTTTTAATTAATTTTCGACAGTAATTTGTGCAAATTCTTTTACATGAGTTAATTTTGATGGATTTTGGATTAATTAAAATAAATTAAAGTATATATGATATTTAAGGTGAGTGAAAATGGATACAAAATAAGAGAGGAATGAAGAGACGTAAATTGTTGATTTTCGGAGTTTTGTCGAAACAGGTTCGATATAAAAATTTTATAGCTACAAAGGTTGAATGATTAAGTTGAATTGAGGTACTAAGGATAATATAAGGTTCCATAGGACTTAATTAAAAAGAATTATGGTAGCAATTATAATTAAGAAAAATTATGGGCAAAATATGCACTTATCAAAAGTTATGGGACCCACAATAAAATATTATTTTTAGCATTAAAAATTCTTGAGAATACCTCAAAGAGGGGCTGGCCAAGTGTGTGGAAGGAAGAAAATTTGAATAAATTTTTTATGTTAATTGGATAGGAAATGAACAAGTGTATAAAACCTAGAATTTTCTACATAATTCTTATTTCTTTGACTTTGGTGTATAAAAGAGAAGAGGTGGCTACCATATTTAGGAGTTTTGGTTGAACTATTTGAGAGAAAACAACCAAAAATACTCTTCCATCTCTTCTAAAGAAACCAACCAAGCTAGATAAGAAATTGATGAGAGAAAGAAGAGTGAAGAAGGTAAGTAAATCAAATTGTTTTGGAAACGAAAAAGAGAAGGAAAAGAATCATTCAAGTGCAAGGTAATAATTATAAACTTATCATTTTAAACTATAATTAAGAGTATTATGGTTTAATTTAGTAGAGAATTGATTAAATTGAGCTAAGAAAAATAGACATGAATTAGGGTTTATATGGATTCTGAAATCTGTGTTAAGGCAGTAGTTTATAGTTCAAATTCTGAATTTTAATGACTGAATTTGAAGTTGGTCAAAAAATGAAAGTTTTAGATAAATATGTTAATTTGATGTCTGAAAAAGAAATTGATTAAATTCAAAATAAAGAGAAATTAATTGAACAAAAATCGTGACTGCATAGAATTAGATTCTTATATATAGGAATATAATTTTTTTTTTTTTCAATTGGAGTTATGGTTTAAGAGATATTAATCCATAAGTCTTATCTACCCGAATTGACTGATAAACAAAACATAGAATACAAAGTTCTATTGATACAAGGATCTTAGAATCTGAATTAAGGAAAGTGTAAAACATTTGAAATGTTCATTTATATGTTAAATATATATATACGTAAAATTATTTTGCAATTTATGAAACACGGATTGAGTTATAGATAGAGGAACATGATCTGTTCGGATAAGGATTTTAGGACAGTAGTTTAATTTTGAAAATTCATTAATAATTGTACAGTGATCTAAATAATCTGAAATTAGAATATGTTATAATATTATGTGTCTATAGTAAATATAAAAAAAAATTAAAGTAATTGGATAAGTATAAATTTAATTACAGGCAAAAGAACAGAGTCTGCCTGAGTTAAAGTTACAGGGCAGCAGGGTTGACAGTGAGGTTAAGTTCAAATTATCACCATATAATGTGTAGAACTTGAAAATGTCTAAATTTTAGATATGGGAGAGATTAATATTTATAGTTTAAGTAGGAATAAGAATTGAAGTATTTGGATAAGTATAGGAAGAGATATGGATTAAGGAGCACTAGCTGCCAGTATAGAATGTTGCACAGAAAAACCTTTGTGATTTGGGAAATTTAGGAATTTCTTAAGTATAAGTGTAATTAATGTAATTTTATGCTAAATAGTATATAAATTGGAATTAATTGAATATGTAGAGTTAAGAGTGAATAAATGACATAAGCATTGGATTAAGGAAAAAAGGAGTGGAAAGTGTACTAGTGGAAAATGCCCAGTAAGATGAGTAATATACATACTATTGTGCTTGGCATTGCCTTCAAATTAAATTATTGAAATTGGCATGAAATTTCATTGTTGGCCAAAAATACCAATTGTATAATCCATGATTAATTTCATGCCCTTTTATAATCCCAAATGATTCCTTTTAAATGAATTTGTATGATTGGTTTAATGCTTCATGTATTGAACCCTTGAAAGTGCTTAAGTTTATTTTTGATACCTAATGATAAGCACTATATGTATGGCATTAATGAAATGACAAAAGTTTTAATGACATTGTGTACAGTGGTTTAATGATCCTAACTAGGAGGGGGTTAAGGTCCTAGCCATACAGTATGATCAACCGTATGAGTAAATATAATGCTACCGAATTGTAGCCTTTGCTTAAATGATCAATAATGATTCTGTCATTTTATAATATGATATACTATAAATTTTTAATGCCAATGTAAAACTAAATCTATATGTTAATTTACTTCAACTTTATGAATCTTTAATTGATTAATGAATCCATTATTATTGTATATTTTATGCCATCATTATTTTCCTGGTGAGCAACGCCCTCACCTAGCCTTACAAGTAAGATAATATATATATTACTCACTGAGTATTATTATACTCACCTCATAATTATTTATTATTTTTTAGGAACAAGGTTGTAGTGGTGGCTGTTTCCCAAGTCATCCCTTTCTCCGGCTTGGGATGTCAAAAACTCCAATGTAATTATTTGTTTTGAGGAATCATATTTATATATTCTTAGAGCTCCATGGTACTGTAAGGTAGGTAGTTGTGTGAGTATATGAATGCTTTGCTTAATGAAAGTTACAATTGAAATGAAATGTGAATAATGTGAATAAATTAATGAAGTAAAGATTATATAAGTGCTATGAATATTTTAATGAATTGTGAAGTTGGGGTTATAAGGATGGGATAAAATTAGGAGTGTAATTTATATGCAGGTTGTGTAATGTGATGAATATGTCCTGGGATTAGATTGAAAGAATATGTGTCATAGGCATAAATGAACTAATAAGTGTATCATGGAACGTAGTATTCTGTCTCGTCATTTAAAGTTATTTGTTAGTATAGCTATCAGCGTTATCCGTTATGATTTTCATATTCTATATATATATATATATATATATATCTGTGTGTGTGTGTGTGTGTGTAATATAGAAAGAAGTAGTTACTGCAAATTGATGAAAGTAATCGTAAATTAAAGTGAATGAGAATTGAAAGTGGCTAAAAGATATTTTGTAAAGATTGAATCAATATATGATAAGTTGATACTGACTATGTTAGTATAAGCTAAATTGATAATAGATTGCTAATAGATTCCATATCATTAATTTGAATAAATAGTGACTGAATATTGTAGTGAATTATCAGTGGAAGTAAAATTAGCTTTAAATATGTGTTATAAGTAATAGTGTAATAAGAATAATGTTATTGTAAATGATTGGATGATAGAATGTGTGCATTGATGATGAGTAAGTAGGTGTGATAAAAATAATGAGTAAATAAAGTGAAGTGATTAGAATCATTAAAAGTGAGTAAAGGATCGAATAGCGATAAGAATAGTAAATGAGTGAAGTGATTCGAAACACTGAAAGTGAGTAATTATACTATAGTTTAAATTACAAGTCATAAGTGATGGTTGCATGTGAATAGTGAAAATTGAAGTTATTGAGGCATAGAATAGTGAAGATTTAAGGATATGATAATGGAACATTAGTGACAGGGCTAGTGCTATAGTGATTAAATATAATATGTGATATATCGTGAATATAGGAAGTATGATTATAATGAAAATGATAGTGACATAATTAAAATTATAGCGACAAGTGAATAATAAGAATTCCAATAAGGGTATAATTAATTGAGCACTAAACTTTAGCCATTAATGAGTATTGTAGTCAAGCACATAAAGAGAAACATATGGAATCACACTAGAGATATAAAGATTATGGAAATAAGATATTAGTGAGTGATATGAAAATTATGGAAATCGAGTAATAGTCTAAGAATGTTAATAAATGATATAAAGGAATTGGAACACAAAAGTTATTTGGAGACTATTAGAGGTAAAAATATTGATCGTTACATTATTGAATAAGAAAATTCAATTACGAATTTTATTGCAGGGGGTAGAGTATAACACTCCAGACTATGGTACAGTAGATAATAAGGAAATAGCGAATCATAGTGATAGAATGATGTTAATTAAAAAATAAATAGGCTAAAAGTAACTATTGAGGAATACAAAGGAAATTTAAGAATAATTGTTACAAAAAAATTTTAAAAATGATAACCGACATAATTATCGGTAAAGAATTTTTAAATATTAAAAAAAGGTATTTACAGAAATTAATTGAGGATATTTAGAATTAAGATTCTAAAATATTGAGGAAAAATAATTTGAGATTCAATATGAAGTTAGAGAGACAAATGGATAGTAAAGAGATGAAAATGATAAGAAAATCCGACTTTTAGAAAAATTTATTGGTAGACAATTTTTAATTAATTTTTGACAATAACATAACACTCAAGATTTCAATTTGCATGATTGCATGAGGTTATCGATGGTCTTATGGTTATAGATTGTATTGATTGTGATTATAGATTGTATTAATTGATTGTTATAGAATTGTTTATTTATTATAGATATTGTTTAAAGTTGTTTATAGATTGTAGGTAGTCTTTTATAAGCATTTAATACCATTAATTATATTTGAAATGGGAGTTGTGAGATTTAATAGTTTTATGTGAATAGTAGGGTGAATAGTAATTCTTCATTTAATGTTTTAATTGGTATTAGAAATCAATTTATTGAGTACTAAAGAGCTTAGAATCCTAAAATTCTTTCTACATTAATTTTGGGGAAGGAAACCCTAATTGACCCATTTTTGGAAATTTGTTATTTTAGCTTGGTCAACCCAAGGACCTAAAGATTGTTGATTTAGTTGATAGTGGGACTAATTGCTTTGGATTGAGATAAGTTATGGAATGATTTATTCTTTGTTATGAAATCCACATTTGTTAATATTGTTCTTGAATGAAGTTTAGTCATTGTTATTGGACTAAATTTCATATTGAACGTTATTATTTTGATATTGTAATATCATTGGGCCTTAGGCCATCATTGAAATGTATTCTCTTTGGAAGACCATTTGGGTCATATGAAATTAATGAAAACCTACTGAATATTGTTAATGATATTGATAAGGTGAGATCTCTAGACCTACTCATTGTTCATTGTATCGATTGTATGGCTATTGACGATTTAGAACGCCTTCCTAATGAGGGAGAAATCATTGGACTATGTGCACCAGTGACCTAGTTGATAAGGTCAAATTGTATCAGTGGCTTTACCTAGGGGAGGCCTATTGGCCCTCAGACGTATGTTCTAATCAAGCATACGTATGGTTTGAGATTGTAGTATCTTAATGGATGGATGTTATGGATTGATGGTTGTTCTATCGTCACATTGATGGGTGCCATTTCTTTGTAGGCATGTAAATATATGTCACTAAATGTTTTCTTATTGTTCATAAACTATTGTTACTATTGTTATATATATATATATTGAATTTGATCTATTATATGATCAATCAATGTAAAACCCTAAGTATTATTGCATTTCCATAACTTATTAAATTTTCGACTCATTCCTTTTCTTCTATTGTAGATTTTAGGTGATAGAGAACCTATTGACAGGATAGACAGAGCTTCTTGATTGTTTCTCTCTCCAAGAAGCTAATGTATTGATTCGATAATCATTTGATGTTTTGTATTATTTCGGAATATTAATCATAGTTGCTTCGTAGATTGAATTGTATTAAATTGAGCTTATTAGTAATCCTTGTTCCTTATTGATGATGGTATTTTGTCTTTTGATGGATAAGGAATAAGTGATATTGTATTGGTGGATTATCCATATATATTGAAGTATAATGCATGGTTATAGAATATTATTAATGATTGATGATCCAGGTTTGGGTTCTACGGGTTTATGATGGCATTAAGCCTACCCTTGTCCTACGACCATCACACCTTTGGTTTTAGAGTGTGACAAAGGTGGTATCAGAGCTATAGGTTTAATTTATAGATAGATAGATAAATGTACAAGTTCACTAGCTTAAGTGTAATGGAATAAGTAAACTACAGAGTATAGGATTCATGTCTTGTCATTGTTTTGTATTCCTTTGGTATAGATCTGTGTTTGTTGTCGTGTTATGAATCTAAGTTGTATATTTTCCTTTATCAGTATCGAGATACCTCCGAGGATAGGTGAAGGCCGTGGGCATGGATGAGGCCGCCCTATAAGGGAAGATCCTTTAGAGGAGGATTCTGTGGGCAGTGTCGGAGAGGGAGTGGTTCCTCCACCTGCAACTCAGATTGATGCTGCTGTGGCACAGAGATTGGATAAGATGCAACAGAACTATGAGAGATTGGAGGCGTTCATCACACAGCGATTGCAACAGCCGGTTTCTCCAGCACCGGCAGCTCCTGTTCCATTGGTGGTTCCTCCACCACCACCTTTTGTGCCACAGGTTGAGGAGGTGTCTTTTGAGAAGTTTATGAAACTCAAGCCTCTGGAGTATAGGGGAGATATGGATCCCACTGATTTCCTTGAGATAATAGAGGATAAGGTTTAGCTTTTGAGGATACTAGATAGAAGGACAGTGGAGTTTGTGGGCCATTTGATGTGGAATGATGCCCGAGATTAGTATAAGAGAAATGTGACTGGATTACTTCGGACTAATATGGATATTACTTGGGAGCAGTTTAAAACTATGGTTATGGATGAGTTTCTTCCAGAAAGTGTGAGAGAGGCTAAAGTTGTAGAGTTTGAACGGCTGGTTCAAACTATTGAAATGAGCGTATCGGAGTACGCTAGGAGGTTTAGTCAGCTAAGTAAGTTTTCTCTAGCATTGGTTTCTATAGAGGCTGCTTGGATTCAGTGCTTCAGGAGAGGTTTGATTCCTCCATTGTTTCGTGTGCTAACTGCTCATGAGTTTGACTCATATTCCAGACTGGTGGATAAAGTAAGAATGATTGAGAATCGGGAAATGGAGCTGAAAGTAGAAAGAGAGTAGAAGAAGAAGGCTAGAGGTGAGGGTTCCTCTAGGCCTAATAGGGATAGCAGTGGAGTGAGGAGCATGGATATTTTGAGGCAGTCTACTCCTCAGAGTGGGTTTAGAGGACATCCAGAAAGATCACAGTATAGGCCTAACCCTTTTAGATCTGCTTCACATATGAGCAGGAGCACAACTAGTTCTGCACCTTCGGGGGGTAATTTTTAGTGTCCTGCTTGTGGGAAGAGACATTTAGGACCATGCCATGTCGAGGTAGGGGCTTGTTTTCAGTATGGACAGCTTGAACACTTTGTGAAGGATTGCCAACGGACAATGACTATCGTGAGACCACCAGCTTCGCATTCTACGGTTCAGATAGAGAGAGTGGGGAGCAGTAGTGCTCAAGCTGGGGTAGGCTGAGGTTATGGCAGAGGTACAGAATCGGGTAGAGGTACAAAAGGGGGTAGAGGATCAAGTTCATCTACGATTCAAGCTCCAGGTCAGACTTCTTTGGGTAGAGGAAGAGGGTGAGTTTTTGCACTCAAACAGCAAGAGGCCTAAGCCTCTAATGTAGTTGTCACAGGTATTATTTCTATCCAAGCTCAGAATGCAAGAGTATTGTTTGATTCAGGAGCATCTTATTCTTTCATATCATCTCACTTTGCTAAGAAGTTATGCATGTTGTGTGAGTTGCTTGATGATGTGATGGTTGTGTCTACTCCCTTAGAGGAGGAGATTGAGGTTTGAAATTTCTATCCTGCATGTGTTGTTAGTATTGATGAGAAGAGTTTGAAGGTAGACTTGATTGAATTACCGGCGTTAGAATTTGATATTATCTTGAGCATGGATTGGTTGTCCAGGTATTTTGCAACCATAGATTGTAATCGAAAGAAGATAGTTTTCAAGTCACCTAAGGGTGAGGAGTTTGAGTTTCAAGGGGAAAGAAGTGAAGTGCCCTATAATGTGATATCCGTCATTGGGGCGAGGAGGATGCTAATGAAGGGTTGCCAAGGTTACTTGGCATATGTTCGTGATACTCAGAAGAAAGTGAAGGGATTGGAGCATATTCCAATTGTGAGTGAGTATCGAGAAGTCTTCCCTAATGAATTGCCAGGTTTATTGCCGTAGAGGGAGATTAAATTTTTGTTACAGCTCCAGTCTAAAGGCCAGCAATCCTAAGAATAAGCATTTTTGTTCAAAAAAATTTTCAAATGGTCTTTCTAGAGATATTAGTATAGAGTTCGAATATTCCCTTATTGGGAAATTAGGAAAGTATCTAGAAATGTCGTTGATCCATGAGAGAGTCACTTCAAAGACGTATAACTATTTGGTGGATTGGATTAAAAACAGTTTAAGTGGGAGGAAAGCAGATGCTCTTTCTATACACGCTCGAGTTACACTTTCTTATTATGTCCTTAATTTTACTCTATTATATACGATACAAAGTACTAGTATTTCACCCTTTACTTTTCAGGAGATTTAAAAATTGACTTGAAGTTTTATTTGGGGTAAGCCATAATAGCAGGAAGCTTCATCTTGTGGCTTGGAATCAGTTTTGTTCGCCTAAGAAATATGGTTGTTTGGGCTTGAGGGCTATGGAAAATTTCAATAAGGCTTTCTTAATGAAATTTGGATGGGAATTATTACAGAATGCATATTCCATGTGGTTAAAGATTCTGAAAAGGAAGTATCTTAGAGGAAGGGTTTCAATGCAATTAGGAAGAATAAGAAAGGGGTGTCGATACTTGGCGTAATTTGTAAAGTTTGGGGAAATATGAGTCAAGGCAGTCAGTGGAGTATTGGGGATGGGGTTTTGATTAGATTGGGGAAGGACTGTGGATTGGAGATAAGGGTCCTCTTTATAATTATGAGACTTGCGATATGCCTATTGAGGAGGAAGATTGTTGCATTGCATACTATGTTTGTTCAAATGGGAGCTGGGACTGGGACAAGCTGGTTAATAGGGTTGATAAGTGCATTCTTATGAAAATTATGAGTATGGCGACTCCTAATTGCAGGAGAGGTGATGACATATGTTTTTGGGGTTTAAACTCTAAAGGCCTATTCTTGGTGAAGAGTGCTTACAATCTGCTTAGAGGGTCAAATAACTAGGTTGAGAAATACATTTGGAAGCTAATTTGGCATTGGAAAGGTCCTCAACATATCATAAACTTCTTATGGCTCCTCGCTAATGATCGTTTATGTACGAAAGGGCTAAGAAAGGCTAAAAAATTGAGTAATGACGACACTTGTCCCCATTGCAAAAGGTGTGGTGAAAGCTCCCTCCATGTCATAAAAGACTGTGATGGGATGAAAAGCATGTGGGATGGGGTTTATGGATCAGAGGGAGACATTTCCTTCTTTAATGTAGGGGTAGAAGAATGGTTAATTAGTAACTTGAAAGCTTATCATATTTCTGTCCAAAGTGTGCACTGGCCGATCTTTTTTTGGTGTTGCCTGTTGGATGGCTTGAAAGTAGTAGAATGTTTTTGTTTTTGAAGGTATTTCTAGAAAAAGTGATATCAGTGCAGTTCTATAAGTGGCAAGGGGGTTCCAAAAGGCTATGAAGCAACAATCTTTGTGTTTCTAATAGGAAATTGAAAGAGTTGAAGATTTGTTGCAAATGTCCTGTAAGGGATTATCTTAAGCTTAATATTGATAGGCCTGCGATTATGAGTTGGGGGAAAGCTGGAGTCGAGGGTATTACTAGGAATTCTCAAGGAAAGTGGATGTATAACTTTGCTCAAAATTTGGGCAGCTGCTCTGATATTGAGTCATAGTTGTGGAGGGCTTATGTAGGGGTTGCAGTTGGCTGGGGATAAAGGGTATAGGAGTATTATTGCTGAAATGGTTGCTGGAGTCCCATTGCAGTTGATTCAAAACAAAGAGGTAATGTTCAGTACTCACCAAACTTTGATAAATGACATTTGATCTTTGATGTCTAGATGTTGGAAGGTGGATTTGGAGAATGTGTACAAGGAAGATAACTGTATTGCTGATTTTTTGGTTAGCTTGACACTTAAATTACCTCTGAGTTTGACTGTGTTTAGAAGTCCTCCTACTGATATCTTTTAAATTTTATGCATTGATGCCATGAGTATTGAGAGGAATCGTTTTTATGTTCAGAGTTAGTATTATTTTGTTGTTCTTTGGGCATTTTGCCCCGTTGACACACACACACACACACACATATATATATAAAGGAGTGATGGATATTTTTAGGACAAATAAATTATTTTTTTGACTTTATTTGACTTAATAATTATTAGTTATTAGAAAAATAATTTAAATTGGATTTTTGTAAATCAAATTGTAAAAATCATATAATTAGTTTTTCAAAATTTACATTATTTTTCATAACTTAGGAACTAAAATAATAATTTATCCTTCTTATATATATTACCTTATTGTTAATGAAAAATGAGATCGAAACATTTTATTTTATATTACTAAAAGTCTTATTTTATATACTATCATTAGATATAAATATTATATAGAATTATTATTAATATTTACAAAATATTAATTATTTTATAAGTAACATATTTTTATTACAGCTGTTTCCTGCACAAACACTATTTGGTGGGTAATTAGTATCCGTGATCACTAAATTTTTCATTATTTTTCTATTGTGATCATTAATCGGAAAAAAGTTATCAACTGATCACTATATTTTAAAAATTGTTTTATTGGATAATACATTGTCAGGTTTTTTGCCGGATCGGAGTACGTGACAACTACATCAACATAATACACTGAATTAGATGGACACGTGCATTTTTTTTTATTTTGATCACTAAATGTTCACCATTTTTCTATTTTGACCACTAAACTTTCTATTTTTTTCTTAAGAATTTATATTTTTAATTAAATCATTTTCAAAATACAACAAAATACCTATTTAATTAAAAAAAAAAACACAAATTATGTTATTGTTAATATTAACTAAAGTATAATTAAAACTATATGGATTAAAACACAAAGAATCAATAAACATTTTGCATATGCTTGTCTATATAAAAATCTCTATAATCAGGATCCAAATTACAATGCAAATCAATTAATCAGATATAAAATATCATCATATCTTAGATTAATCTACAAAACTATAATTAAATTGCTTTTAGATTAGAGAAAAAATTGAATTTCCATCTTTTTCTTATAACAAATAAGTGAAAAAGAAATAAGAAAAGATTATGTTCTCGTCAAACATGCGAGGCAACGACGAGAGCAGCCATAGTGGCGGCAGATAAGACAATGCCGCTGAAAAAAGAGAGGAATCCAACATTGCATGCTCTTGGTCGTCTAGGAACAAATCCTTTGGCACTCTAAATGCTCCGTGTGCATATAAGATAGCCAATCCAACTATCAAAACAGAGATCAAAAGCGAGCTAACGCTAGTCAAAAACACAACAATAATAGTCAACATGACTAAAATACCTAAGATTTTACAATTTGAGAAAGGTCACTTGAAAATAATAAGAAGTTGATCTAACGGTTAAAATAGGTAAAGAAAGATCCACGCGCTGAAGAGGTCTAGGAGAACAAGGAGAGAAAAAATGGTGAGACAAGAAAACATGGGGGATAGTTGTGACATTGGAGGTTGGGATTGTGATTGAAACTGAGAATTATAATTATAGTAGTTTTGATATGGGCAAGTATATGCAAGATATTTATTAATCCTTTTTATATTTTAATCCATATAGTTTTAGCAATACTTGAGTTAATATTAATAATAACACAATTTATATATTTTTTTTTAAATTAAATGAGTGTTTTGTTATATTTTGAAAATAGTTTAATAAAAAATAAAAAATTTTAAGAAAAAAAAATAGAAAGTTTAGTGGTCAAAATAAAAAAAATGGTAAAAGTTCAGTGATTAAAATAGAAAAAAACGTACTATATTGACGTGTCAATATGATTCAACGTATTATACTGATGTGGCTGTCATGTGCTCCTATTCGGCAAAAAATTTGACAAAATATTATTCGGTGAAATAATTTTCAAAATATAGTAATTAGTTGGTAATTTATTTTATTAGTGATCACAATAAAAAAAATAAAAATTTAATGATCACTGATATTAATTACTCGTCATTTGATACATATACGCGGTCAAATGTATGCAGTGAAAATTAAATTGACATTTGTTCCCTTTTCAAAAATAAATTCTATCCAGGAATGGCAAATAGATATTTTATCTAATAAGAGAGGATAAGCGAAAATATATTTTAATTAAATGACTCATATTTTTCTTTTAATCCACATTAGAGTCCCAAATTTAAGAGAGCACCATATGGTAAATATTAATTAGACAATGTATATATATGCATACACATTTGTTTTACTTATGATTTTATGAGTTTGTATATATTATTATTTAATTTTTTTATTATGTAATTTTATCATTTAAATAAAAATGATTAAGTAAAAATAAATATATTATTATAATTTTAACTAAAACTACAATTCAATTAAGGCCGGCCCTAATTGTGTACATCACTCAGTGTCATAAAAGTGTGTGCATTCTCTTCACATAGACATGGGTTGAGGGGAGCTGCTGTGTAAAAATACACAACAATCCCTTATGTGATCTATTTTAATTATTTAAAAATTTTTAAAAAATTATATTTTAATAGTGTTTGATGTAATAAATTTATTGATATATTTTTTATTCTAAACAAAAATCATTTGGACTGCTAAAAATGTATTGAAAATACGTTAAACCTAAACCGTTAAATATAATACATAAAATTTTTAATGCATTTTTAGCAGCCCAAATAATTTTATTTAATATAAAAAATATATCAAGAGATTCATTATATCAAATACTATCAAAATATAATTTTTTAAAAATTTTTATATAACTAAAATAGACCACATGATAGGCAGCAGCCCCCTCAACTCCATAGACATAGGATACATTTTCCATAAATTAAGGATTACCACAACCAATATTCTCAATAATTTCTGAAGAGAGTGTGCAAGCGGCTCTTCTCCTCCTCCTCCTGCTTTCCTTTTTTATCAAAATAATTAACAGATTAATTAAAGCATGCATGGGGTCGGAAAATTGACAGTTTCCTCTTTCTCCTCCTTCCACTCCAATGCTGCAATGAAAATTGAAAACTCTTTCTTAATTTGCCCAATACTCTAATTCCACTCTCTTTTCCAAAATGGGGATTCCCTTGTCTTTTTCTTCTTCTTTAAATTCTTTTCTCCTCAATGTTTTACATGATTCGCACAAGGTCTAAGTCAACTTTCCCTTTCAAGAATTGGCTCCCTACCCATCAATGATATCACCAAAGCCAGTTATTCTTTCAAGAGTCTTTTTTTTTGGTTCGTCTTCTTGCAATTTTTTTTAAAGTTTCTCTTTTTCTTTTTTACTCATTTACTGATCAAGAAACAGAGTTTTTCTGGATTCTCTCTTTTGAGTCTCCTGTTTCTCTTCAATTTGTATTATCTGTTGGGTTTTGTTTAAAGGCCAAGGACAAGGACAATGGGAAAGCCATTATTGTTGTTTATTTTCATTTGGGTATTTGTCAACTGTTTTGTTTCTTGCCAAAGGCCTGAAGTTGTAAATATAGGTGCAGTTTTTACTTATGATTCGGTCATTGGTCGCGCTGCCAGGCCAGCAATAGAGGCTGCAGTGTCCGATATTAATGCAGATACAACAATTCTCAATGGGACAGAGTTGAGGCTGTTCAGGGAAGATGCTAAGTGCAGTGTCTTCTTGGGATCTATTAAAGGTAACCTTCAAATCACCTGTCTTGATTTTTTTTTTTTAAAATTTTTTTCAACTTTCTTTTTTTTTTTTTGTACATAAAAAATTCATTAGAAAAAGGATTGTCCGGATTCAAGCCCCTTATTTTTTGTACTACTAGGTAGGTACTCGGCCACTGTGCCTCTAGACTTTGCCAAGTTCTTTTTCTTAATAAATATTGGTCTTTTATGGGTTTTTTTTTTTTTTTTCTGGTTGAGGACTAATTAAGATGTAGAGCCTTTCAATTTAATTTTGAACTATTGACCACCTCTTTTCATAGGTTTATCCATAATTTTGAGCTCTAATAATTGTGTTTCAAAATTTGAAATTGGATTTTCTGAACTCAGATTTTGAAGTCCTTGCACACTATCTTGACTGCATCTCTCCCTTTTTTGCCAGCTTTTCAGATACTTGAGGAGCAAGTAGTGGCTATAATTGGTCCACAGTCCTCTGGAATTGCTCATATGATTTCTCAAATTTCAAATGGTCTCCAAGTACCCCAAATTTCATATGCTGCTACTGATCCAACTCTATCTGCCCTTCAATTCCCCTTTTTTGTGCGAACCACACAAAACGACGCTTATCAAATGGCTGCCATGGCCGAATTCATTGATTTTTATGGGTGGAAACAGGTCATTGCAATCTATGTTGATGATGATTACGGAAGGAATGGGATAGCTGCTTTGGATGATGAACTTGCAAAGAAAATGGCAAAACTATACAAATTGGAGTTGTCTGTCGTGTTTGATGAAACTGAGATAATGAATTTGCTCAAGAAATCAAAACTACTTGGTCCTCGTGTTTATGTTGTTCATATTAATGCAGACCCCAGATTCAGAATCTTTACTATTGCCCAAAAGCTTCAAATGATGACTAAGAATTATGTTTGGCTTGCAACAGATTGGCTTTCTGTTACTATAGATTCATTCTCTCAGACGAATCGGACTTCACTTAGTGCTCTTCAAGGAGTAGTTGGTCTTCGTCAACATACTCCGGAGTCTAGCCAGAAGAAAGCTTTCGTGTCTCGGTGGAGGAGAATGAAGCATAAGGGGTTAGTAAGTTCTGAGCTTAATAACTACGGACTTCAGGCTTATGATACAGTTTGGTTAGTTGCATATGCTCTTGATAGGTTTATTGATGAATTCAACAATATCACATTTTCTTTAAGTGACAAGCTACATCACATGAAAACATCTAAATCACTTCTGGGGGAGCTCAAAGTCTTTACTGGTGGAAATAATCTACTAAACAAAATATTGCAGGTGAACTTCACTGGTTTAAGTGGTCGTATTCGATTTAATCAAGAAAGGAACATTGAGAGTGGTGGTTATGATGTGATTAATATTAAGGAAATGTCTATCCATACAGTTGGTTATTGGTCTAATAGCTTAGGTTTCTCAACATTACCCCCAGAAAGTCACCATGGCGAACAAACTAATTATTCCCGTGGACATCAGAAGCTTAGCAGCATTACCTGGCCTGGTGGAACCATTGAAAAACCACGTGGTTGGGTAATTGCTGACGATGAAAGACCATTGATAATTGGAGTGCCATACAGAGCCAGTTTTGTTGAGTTTGTTACTAAAGTAAACGAGAGCCAAAAAATTGAAGGATATTGTATAGATGTGTTCCTTGAAGCAAGGAAACTAGTCCCATATTATGTACCTTATAAGTTTGAGCCTTTTGGGGATGGTCAGTTGAATCCCGACTATACTACACTTACACAAATGGTGGCTGAAGATGTAAGTAAATATCATTAATTGACTTTTATAATTGGTAAGGAGTGAGGAAAAACGAAAATGAAAAGTTCAGGCAATGGTTCTAGAGCCAAAAACTATGGATTTGCTGCATTCTTGCCTAGAAAATCACTATTACTTGAATGTCTCCATGGATTCATATAAATACCTAATTAACTGATTAGACTTTACGCATTTTCATGTTTATCTTCAACAATGTGAAAGGAAATGGACATGTTATGATATATGGGATGCAGAATTATGGTCAAGTTTTTTGGGTAGACCTTGCTTTGATTGAAATCCATTCCAATCATGCCAAGGTATATCCTCAGTGCTGCATTTAGATACTATAGATGCATGGAAATAATTATGAAATTAGTCTGCAGAATTTCAAGACTAATTTTCATATTTATGGGATAATTTAGAGTTTTCACTTGGTCAACTATGAGGGTGGTTAAGGTGAACTTATTTCTATTTAACCTTTTTTTTGTGCATATAAATATCAACCATATATCCTCTACGGTACATATTATTTATCCATTTACATCCAACCGAAAGATATTTGGAGCTCACCTTATTATATTATAGTCTTTCTTGCTTATAGCTATAAATACCTTTTGTTTGCTTTATTTGTGGAGATTTCTAGAGTTCTCTTTC
This sequence comes from Aleurites moluccanus, assembly GCA_948193065.1. Lineage (NCBI taxonomy): Eukaryota > Viridiplantae > Streptophyta > Magnoliopsida > Malpighiales > Euphorbiaceae > Aleurites > Aleurites moluccanus. The sequence continues at coordinate 11,838 of CANXYC011068620.1, read as the reverse complement.
ATCCATATGAATCATTTATTCTCTGACTAACTATATTATATTACCTTCACATTTATTTCTTTTTGAGTCATTCTTATATATTTTATAAAGTACTTTTTAATAGACTATCTTGACTCGGTACCTCTTTATAGTTCTTTACCAGCCATGCGGCATTGGTAACACTGAGATTGCCCACTTTTCCTCTTAAGTCTTTCCTGAACATAACTTACACGTAACAGTACCTCCCTCTAATTATTCCCTATATATATATATATATATATATATATATATATCTGTGTGTGTGTATATGACAAATATAACTTAGACGGGCAAAGCTTGTTCATTCTTTAATTTTTTTTGTTTCAGGTATTTGATGCAGCTGTTGGAGACATCACAATTGTAACAAACCGGAACAAAATAGTGGATTTTACTCAGCCTTATGCTGCAAGTGGTCTAGTCATTGTGGCACCAATCAGGAATTCAAAATCAAGTGCTTGGGTATTTCTGAAGCCATTTACAGTGGAGATGTGGTGTGTCACAGCAGCTTCTTTTGTGATAATTGCAGTGGTTTTTTGGATTCTTGAGCATCGAGTCAATGATGATTTCAGGGGTCCTCCTAGAAGGCAGATTGTAACAATGTTCTTGTAAGTTTGTCTATATTTACGTGTAGTCTTCTGAATTTTCTATCCACTTTACCTCCAGTTTGATGTTACAACGTATGAACCTAGTGTGTATCTGAGATAATTAACCTCTTAACTTCATTCAACCGCTGCATTTGGCAGGTTCAGCTTCTCAACATTATTCAAGACAAACAGTAAGGAATATTTTGTCTTTAATAACTTACCCTTCTTATTTATTTAAGCCCTGTTTCTATAATTAGGTACTGAGCTCCAAATACTACAAGAAATATTTTGATTTAGCATCACTAATAATTTAATATCATTTGATGCATGTTAAAATTAACAATTAATAATAATAATAAAGGCATATACATATAATAGCATATTGATAATAATATCAAATGTCAATATATGTTAATAGCATGTTATAATGCTCTAAAATAGAGTTATTAAAATTTTTTTGTTACGGGAGTTTTATATATTGGGTAACCTTGTTTCTAACTAATTATATTTGCATCAAATTTTTTTATCTTCAATTCAGCATCTTGTTTTTATTGCCTGTTCAATTAATTAATAGCCCCTCTTATTTTAATTTAGAACAGCAATTCAGGGATTCCTGCATTCAAATTTGTGAGTTTCGCATTGTCATTTAATTGCAGAAGAAACTACCAATAGTCCACTTGGGCGCTTGGTGATGGTAGTGTGGCTTTTCCTATTGATGGTGATAAGTGCAAGTTATACAGCAAGTTTGACTTCAATCCTTACAATTCAGCAGCTTTCATCATCCATTACTGGAATTGATAGCTTAATTGCAAGCAATTGGCCGATCGGTTACCAAGTAGGGTCATTTGCTTATGGCTACCTATCTGAAAGTCTGTCCATATCTCCTTCAAGACTTTTTTCTCTTGGATCCCCAGAGGAGTATGAAAGAGCATTGAGGCTAGGACCAAATAATGGAGGGGTGGCTGCAATAGTAGATGAGCTTCCTTATGTAGAGTTGTTCCTTTCAAAACAACACGACTTTGGAATTGTTGGGCAACCATTTACCAGGAGCGGATGGGGATTTGTAAGTACCTTCCTCTACAAGAAACTAAACTTTTTTCTTTTTTGGAAACTCAGAATTTTGTAAAAATTCAATTCAAATAAATTTTATTTTAACACTTTTTATGTGTTTGGAATGAGATAATTTATAGAATTCAATTCTTTTAGTAGTATTAAAAAAAAAGGGTTTCAAAATCACATTATTTAACTAAAAAATAATTTAATTAAATTTGATTTATCTTCAATCACATAAATATATATTATAATCTTCAAAAATTTCATTATTAGTAGTTATTTTAAATAAACGTAAGCAATAAAGAAAACAAAATAAATTTAATTCATTATCTATATTCACAATGTTTGAAATAATTTTGTACAAGAGTTCAACTCAATTCTGTTGATAGATTTAAATTGAATTGAATTTTTTTAAACGAGTTTTTCCAACCAGAGCCTTAACATCATATGCAAGAATCATTTCTGAAATTCCATAACGATTGTTCTTCATTATGATAAATCAGGCTTTTCAAAGAGAATCTCCACTTGTTGTTGACATGTCAACTGCAATTTTAAAACTTTCTGAAACTGGAGAGCTTCGAAGGATCCATGAGAAGTGGTTCTGTAAAATAGGCTGTCCCGAAGAGAAGAGACGAAAATCTGAGCCTAACCAACTTCATTTGATCAGCTTCTGGGGTCTGTATCTTATGTGTGGTATATTTACTCTTGTTGCCTTTCTGCTGTTTCTACTTAGAGCGGTTCGCCAATTTGTTCTATATAAACGCAGGCAAATGGAAGTGAGTTCTTCATCTTCAATTACATCAAGCACTCGCTGTTCTCATGTAATGTTTCACTTTTTCAACTTTATTGACAAGAAAGAAGAAGCTATCAAGAAAATGTTCACTCAAAATCCTGCACCCTAGATAAACTCTGACAGATCAAATGTTTCTTCAAAGGAAATTAATTAGAGGAACTGCTAATGATGCAAATATAAAAGTTTTGTATATATTGAACAGATTCAAGTTCTTGTATATACTCATCTCAAGTATTAATAGATTAAGTTACTTGTAAATATTCTTTTCATAGTGCAAAAATTTGATTCACTAATATTTTAAATACCCATTTCACGATGTTAGAATATATATGTAATACTCAACATTTTATTTTGCATGCCATGTGACATTGTTAATGGATTCTAAGTGGTTTCACATTTTTGTATTGATTGATTGTTATAGAGTTGTTTATGCTTAGTTGTTGCATGTTGTTGCTTAGATTTTGTATAGATTGCTTTGTTGAATCTTAGTAAGCTCATAGATCAATATTTAGTTGAATTGGAGGGAATTTGAGAGGTTAAATTCCTAAAGAGGATGATTTACGTATAGTAACGGGCATGAATTTTGCTACAATTTCTTAAGTTTAACCATCTTGGTAACAAACTCTCCTATATTCAATAACGAGCGTGAAGAGGTGGGTAACGCTTACTTTGTTCTCTGCCCAAAGTCGCCAAACATAACAAGCGTTACTCCCTTGGTAATGGCATTACCCATCGTGGCCTATAGAAAGACAACTCATTTCACTTTCAGCTCATACTGAAATAACTTGCTCTTTCTTTTTATCTCTTCATATGCTCAACCTTAGCTAAGCAATTTACTTTTTTGACACCTAAATATTTAAGATTTGCAAGTTATCTACTTGAAAAATACTACAAAAAAACCTTCAATTCCTCCTAAGAATTTGTATCTCTCAAGGATTTAAAGTGTGCATTTATAAGGTAAGTTTTATATCTTTTATCAAGTTTGATTTGAGTTATGACATAGTTATAGAAGTTGTTTATGGGTTATGGAATAACATTTATAAATATTAATTGCTATAAAAAATGATTGGTTTGGAAGATGCAGAATTAAATATATTTATGGTGACTAGTGTGATGTGAATAGTAGTTTCTTTTCTCTACCTTCCAGTGACCCTTAATTAACGGTTAAATTGGAGTTAGATTTTATCTAAATGAACCTTAAGAGTCCTAAATATCATAAGGGTTATATTTTTTCTTCATGGATATGGAAACTTAAATTTGACACAAATTGGAGATTTTTATTTAGGTTTGGAGAATCAAAGGGACTAAGAAGTTGCTTGCTTAATAAAGGTGCTTTGAGCATCGATTGAAGGTTTTTGTTTAATATTATGGAATGTGTTGATTGCAATTATCATATACTTTGTTACAACTATAATTATGTATTATTTGAATTTCATTCACTGTTTTAATTGTTATACTATCACCGTCATCTCCATCCATTATATGAAAACTTTAATTGGTAATTTCTTTTTAATCATGTTGCTTCTTGAAAAGGCTTAGTCATTTATTCTTGGATTAAGTTTTTTAATCTTGTTATTAACTACCCTATTATGCATTAGACCATTAAATATATGAAATTGAAATTGAAGGACCATTTGGGTGTTATATTGTTCATTATATTTATTGAAATTATTATTTAACCTTAATGATCATTGTGATAGAATGTCTTTTTCAGTGAGAGATAAATCATTGGACCTGCATGCACTAGCGACTCAATTGATAGAGTCTGAAACATTAATGGCTTCAACTAAGGTAGGTCTATCAAGCCCTAGGCATATGCTCTGTTAAAGCATACATGAGATTAATTTGGGAGTATTGATGTGCTTTCTATTGATTTATTACATGGATTTGTTTTGTCATTTCGTATTGATTGGTGCCATTCTTTTTAGGCATATATATATGTTATTGTGCATGAACCTTATTGTTATGCATTGTTATTCATTCTTTTATATCTATATCATTTACCAATCCTTCATTAAGAATCTAAAGGCATCAATGAGTTTTCATGACTTACAGAGTTAATAGCTCACTCTTTTTCTTTATATAGTTTTTAGGTGATAGAGAAAGAGCAGATAAAGTTAATCAAGCTTTTTGATTCTTCCTTCCTCTACAAGAAGTTTAAATGTATTTTTTCAATTCATTTTGTATTGTATATAATATATTGGGTGTTTATACTCTTAGTTGCTCCGTAGATTGAATATTATAGATATAGTATTGAATTTAAAGACATTATTAAATTATTCCTTGTTCCTTATAGATGATAGTTTATTGTTGCTTTTGATCGATATGGAACAAGTGAAAAGGTATTGAATGGATGTAATTAAATAGATTTAAAATGAAATATATGAATATTATGGATAATGATTATAGATGATTTAGGTTTACTATTGGTTTCTACTGATTTATGGTGATCTTATACCTAATCTTGCCCTAGGACTATCACACCATTAGAGTTGGGTGTGATAAAGATGGTACCAGAGCTATAGATTTGAAATCATAAATTTATTGATAGGTAGATAGAAATGTAAATTCCCTAGTATAAGAGTATGATTGATTAGGAAACTATGAAGCATAATGATTGATTAGGAAACTACAAAGTATAAGATTCATGTCTAGTCATTGTTCTACTATTAATTTGGTATAGATATGCATTTATCATTGCGTTATCAGTCTAAATTTGCTTGTTTCCTTTTTCAGTGGTGTAATGCCTCCAAGATGTGGAAGGGACATCGTAGAGGTTGTCCTAGAAAAGAAGTGCCTTCTGAGAAAGGTTTAGTAGATAGAGTGAGAGGTGATTAGGTTCCTCTTGTAACTCCAATGGCTGTAGCTGATGTGGTTCAAAGGTTATATCAGTTGTAGAGAAATTATAAAGTATTAGCTGAGTTTATAATGTAACAAAGACAACAACAAGTACCTCTTGCTCCAACAACTCTTATTCTTCCAGTGGTTCCTCTACCACCGCCAATTGTGCCTCAAGTAGAGGATGTATCATTTTGAGAAATTCTTGAAGCTCAAAAGTCTAGAGTACAAGGGAGACATGGATCCCATAGATTTTCTTAAGAAATTGGAGGATAAGATTCAAATTTAAGAATCCCTGGATAGAGGAGCAATTGAGTTTGTGGGCCATTTAATGAAAAGTGATGTTAGGGACTAGTTGAAGAGAAGTATATTGATGTTACTTCGTGAAGAGATCACCAAGGATCAGTTTAAGGAAATGGTCCTCAATTAATTCCTTCTAGAGACCATAAGGGAAGCTAAAGCTCTAGAGTTGAGAGGCTATTTCATATAGTAGATACGAGCATATTAGAGTATTATGCCAAGAGATTTAATCAACTGAGTAAGTATGTTCCAGTCTTGGTATCTACATAAGCTTCACGAATTTTGTGATTCAGGAGGGGATTAATTGCTCCATTACTGAGTGTATTATCTGCCAATGAATTTGACTCATGAACCAAGTTAGTGGATAAGGCCAGAATAACTGAGAATAAAGAAATGGAGGTGAGAGCAAAAAGGGAATAGAAGAAAAAGACCAAGGTTGGTAGTTCCTCTAGGTCAGGCATAAATGATAGTGAAATGTGGAGTATGGATATGTTCCATCAGTTAGCTCCATATAATAGTTTTTTTTTTTTTTTTTTTTTTTTTTTTTACGGGGGGGAGGGGGTACTCAGGGAGATCACAGCCTAGGCCTAGTCCTTCTAAGCTTGCTTCACAAATGATTCTGGGAACTACTAGTTCAGCACCTACTAGGACTTTCGACCTTCAATGCTATACATGTAGAAAGAGACATAGGGGATAGTGTTACATATGGATGGTACCTATTTTTAACTGTGGATAGCATGGGATTTTGTGAGGGATTGCCAACAAACAAAGACAATAAGAAAACCTCAAGCTTCTTAGTCTTTGATTCAAATAGAGAGAGTGGGGTATAGTGGTGCCCAATCTGGTTTGGGTAGAGGGAAAAGGTACTAAAGCTAGCATAGGTTTAGGTCTAACTACAAGGCAAGCTCCAAGGCAAGCTCCTATTGGAAGAGGAAGAGGAAGGATATTTGCATTATCCAAGGCAAGCTCCTATTGGAAGAGGAAGAGGAAGGGTATTTGCATTAACCAAGCAGAAGGCCCAAGACATAATTATAGTTATTCTTCCTATTCAAGCTCAAAATACAAGAGTTTTATTTGATTCAAGAGCTATATATTCCTTAATATCGTCTCATTTTGCTAAGAAGATGTGCATGTTATGTGAATTGCTTGAAAATGCTTTGATTATGTCTTCTCTACTGGAGGAGGAGATTGAAGTCCATAATGTGTATCCCTCTTGTGTAGTGAGCACTTGTGCTAGAAGTCTAGAGGTAGATCTAATAGAATTTCCAACGTTAGAGTTTGATGCGATCTTAGTAATGGATTGGTTGTCTAAGCATTTTGCTACTATTAACCATTACCAAATCTGAAAGAATAATTTTTTTAAGCCATATTCGAGTAAGGAATTTGAATTTCAAGGAGAAAGGAGTGAAGTATCCTATAATATAATATCTGCCATTAGGGCGAGAAGGATGTTGACAAAGGGTTACCAAGGTTATTTGGCACATGTTCGGGATACTGGAAAGAAAGTGATAGGATTGGAGCTGGAGCATATCCCTATTGTTAATGAGTATTCATATATTTTTTCCTAAAGAGTTGTCTGCATTACCACCGGAGAGGGAGATTAAATTCCATATTAAACTATTGTCTGGGATGAATCCAATCTCTATACCTCCTTATCCTATGACCCTAATAGAATTGAAAGAGTTGAAGGTGTAGTTGTAAGATTTGCTAGAAAATGTGTTTATTAGACCCAATAACTTGCCTTAGGGTGTACTAGTGCTATCTGTAAAGAAGAAAGATAACTCATTGAGATTGTGTATCGTCTACATGCATCTTAACAAGGTCATTGTTAGGAATAAATATCCTTTTCCTAGAAAAATTATTTGTTTGTTCAACTGTAAGGGGGAAGTCATTTCTCTAAGATAGATTTAAAATCGAGCTATCATCAATTAAGGATTCAAATTGGAGATGTGACCAAGATGACATTTTTTGCAACTTATGGCCTTTATGAGTCCTTGATGCTATCATTTTGTTTGACTAATGTACCGACTGGCTTTATGGATTTAATAAATTGAGTTTTTAAGCCATTTTAGGATACGTTTTTCATTTTCTATATTGATGACATTCTTGTATATTCTAAGAGTAAGAAGGAATATGAAGAGTACCTTCTGATTGTATTACATAATTTAAGAGAGCATCAATTGTTTGCTAAGCTTTCGAAGTGTGAATTCTAACTTGAAAGTGTGTGCTTTCTGAAGCATGTGGTGAGCAAAGAAGGGCTTAAAGTGGATCCAAAAAAGATAGATGCAACTTTGAATTGGCCTAGGTCTACTAATGTGCCAGAAATTTAAAGTTTTATGGGTTTTATCTGGCTGTTATTAGAGATTTGTCTAAGATTGAAGATCCATTAACAAAGTTCACTAAAAAAACAAGTGAAATTCCAGCGGATGACTGAATGCGAATGGAGTTTTCACAAGTTTAAGACTTAGCTTATTTGCCACCGTCTCCTGGAAGAGCTAATATTGTGATAAATGCACTAAGCTGGAAGTCTTTAGGAAGCTTAGCTCACATCCAAGTGCACAAAAGGCATTTGAAGAAGGAGATACAAAGTCTACATGAGATGGGGATTTAGTTTGAATTACTAGATGCTGGAGTGTTTTTGGCACATTTCCAAATTAAGCCACTACTTATTGATCAGATCAAATAAGCTCAAGGAAAGGATCTTCAATTGGTTAAGCTTAAGGGTGATATGAAACTGTAATACCTAATAATAAATATTTGATTTTATTTTATTTTTATTTCTGATCTTTGAGATGTTATGGATAAATGTTTTGGAGAAATTTCAGAATTTTTAGTATGCAGGAATAATTTTGGTGAGTCAGTTTTGTGATTTTAAAGGAACAAATTAGAAAAAAAAAGTGAAAATCATGTGAGTTGCAGATTTTTATCTATGAATTTGTAAAATTGTTTTGGAAATTCTGTGTGTGTAAGGAGATATATTCTTTAACCAGAATTTATTTAGTTTTCTGTTTTCCTGCAGTAAGTTGATGTGTATTTTGAGAATGTGGAAATTGAGTCTGTTTATTGATCTTCTATATATAGTAATGGTTGAGAAATTTCAATGAGATTGGATAATTGTAGTTCAAGAGATAGCTAATTTAATCAGACCTGCTTAGACAAATTTTGGAGAGTAAAGTCTGGGTGAATTCATAAATTCACCATAAATTTTGTAGATCTCCTTTTGATTTGAATTTTGGTTATGATGGGTCCCTGAGTGTCTATTTTAAGTGACAAAAAGAATCAAGGAATTTGGGTGTCTGTAGCTCAATTGCTAGCTGGTTCAGTGAGGAGTGACAAGGAAGGTTTTTTTGCTCAGCAGAATAATTTTAGTGCGAGGTAATGAGATGGCTGGCGAGGCATGATTCCAACTCACCAAAATGGGCATTGGCGAAGTGGAGTTTGGGCGAAGTGGCATATGCGAAGTGGAATATGCGAGGTGGCATATGTGAACTGGGATATGTGAGGTGGTGCGAAGTGGGATATGCGAGGTGGCATATGCAAAGTGGGATATGCGAGGTGGCATATGCGAAGTGGGATATGCAAAGTGGGATTGCGAAGTGAGTTTGGCGAAGTGGGAAGCTGAGAGGCAGTAGCCTATTTGAAGAGGAGATGCGGTAGCAATTTTCATGATATCTTCTACTTCTTTTTTCTTCGTTCGTTCTCATTACTTCTCCTATATTTCTCAAATCTGTCCCATTTGTTTTTAATGCATTAATGCTCAAAATTAATGCATTGAATTATTAAGTTAGCGCATTTAAGGCTGTGATTATCATTTTCAAGTCAGATTCTTCCAGAACTTAGTTTTGGGGAAAATAAGGTAATTTTCTCTAAACTTCATTTTCTCTTTAGATTAAGAATTTTTGATAGATAGAATAGATCTATATGAGTATATAGGCTCTATTATAAGTATTTAAGACTATTAATTTTGATTAATATTCAAGATATCAGAATTTATGGAATTTGATAAATAGTGACATGAACAGTAAGCAAATTCTTAAACTTCAGATTTTCTTAAGAGATTAATTAAATTAATGTTAGGAAATAACAATAAAGGCTGTAAGATGATTAAATTATAGAGAATCATATTATGTATTGTTGATTGAGGATACCTTACTTTTGAGCATTTGAGAAAATGTCATAGGAAAAGAGGATTCAAGATATTAAAGGAGAATTATTGACTGTACCGGTAACTGAGGATAAATTGCTTTAAGGTAAGTATGAACATTGCATATGCATATTGCTTCCTTGGAATGATTTGTCCAAGGGTTCTTAATGTTCACAAATATGATTCACATGTTATATGACATTGTATTATTGACCCATTAAATAAAATTCCCATGATATTCTCAAACAAATGATAATTGTTTCATGTGATTACTATATTTATCTTGTAAATGACTTGGTCATTTTTCCTTGGACCAAGCTCATATGAAAACTATTTGTTAACTTGACTGAATTTTATATTATATGTTGATGGTCTTGTGACTAATATGATTTATGGTGAAATTTCAACCATATGACCCTATGGATAGAACGCTCTTCCTAATGAGAGTAAATTCATTGGTCCATGGTGCACTTTGGGAACCTAGCTGATAGGGTTTTTATCAGTGTTCACCTAGAGGGGACCATGAGCTCTAGGCATATGCTTGGCCAAGCATCCATTTGCGATAAGATAGCAAGGACTACCGATGAGCTCTGTTGTGATAGGTAGCAAGGCTACTGATACACTTTGCAGTTCTATCATGTGTTTTGACAGTGCCATTCGATTGTGAGCACTTATGTTCTTGTAAGCATAACCATATGATATTTTCTTACCTATGTTTCTTTGGGTTGATCTTTATAATGCATTTTCATATCTTACTGAGTTGAAGGCTCACTCCTCTTCTGTGGATTTTAGGTGATAGTGTAGCTCGAGAGAGAGCTAGTATAGAAGACTGAGCTTCTTGATTCATTCCTCCAAGAAGTCTCCATTGTAATTATTTTGATATATATTCATTGAATTGTATTATGGTACTGTATGTATTGGGAGTATACTCTAGAGCTCTGTAGTTAGATATTGAGGATGATATTATTTTGGTGTTTGAACTGTTACATTTTGGGCTGCCCTTGTTGCTTAGTGTTGTGATATGTATCTTTTGATCGGTAAGGAACAAGAGAAAATTATGCGATGATGAATATAAATGAATGAATTATAATTGCTTGAATCATATAAATGAATATTTGTAATGATAACTATATTTGATGTGGATATGTATTATGAATGAGATCCATGATATGAGTGTTCTACGGGTTTATGGTGGCTTTAAACCTACCCTTTCCCTAGGACCGTCACACCACTGGGGTTGGGGTGTGACAGAGGTGGTATCAGAGCTATTGATTTATAATCCTTAAGATAGAAGATAGATAGATATGTATAAGCCCTAGTGTAAGTATTGAGTAAGATAACTATGGAGCATAGGATCTATGTCACGTCAATGTTATATATTCCTTTGGTATAGACCTATGCTAATCTTGTGTTTTGAGTCTAAGTTTGCTTTGTTTCTCTTATTAGTATTGAGATGCCTCCACGTCATGGTAGAGGATGAGGTCGAGGTCGTCCTAGCCGAAATTTGCCTTCTGAAGAAGGTTATGTGGGTGGAAATGGAGGAAATGAAGTTCCTCTTGTGCCACCAGTAGATGTGGCTAATATGGCTCAACAATTGGAGCAGCTGCAAAGGAATTATACAATGATAGCTGAATTTATTACTCAGCAAAGACAACAGTAGGTACCTTCGGTACAAGCTCCAGAGATTCCTGTTCCTGTAGCAGTTCCACCACCCGTTGTATGTTAAAAGGAAAAGGTATCATTTGAGAGATTTCTTAAGCTTAAGCCCTCAGAGTATAGAGGTGAAGTGGATCCTACAGATTTTGTGGAAGAAATTGAAGAGAAAGTACAGATTCTGTGGATTCCTGATAGAAGAGTGTCACGACCCATCTCGGAAGTCGTGACGGTCCTAGGGTACGGGTGATGCATAAGCGACCAGTACCGCGTAGAACCCAATAACTATCTATATGGCATTCATCAAACAAATGTCATTCAAAATAAATATAAAATGCTGAAGAAAATTCGACAGCACCTCCTCTAAAATTTGGACTATGCCTAAGAAAACAAAACACACAAATAGCACTTCTATAATATTCCATCTCATCTCAAACACCAGGATCCCTCTGGAT
>CANXYC011068520.1:0-21666 GCA_948193065.1 Aleurites moluccanus | reverse complement strand
ATTTTTATTGTTAAATTATTTATTTTAGAAAGTTTAGTTAAAATTAATAATTTACACACATAATATTAAATTTGTTAGTGTTATTTTTTTTATCAATTTGTAAATTAATTATTTATAATAATATTTTATTAGATTTAGACTTTTTAATTTTTCAACTTCCCAAATATTTTTCGTTTAACCGCATAATCAGTAAGTTATTATTTTTTTTCTATATTATTTTTTTTTATTTTGTGATTGATTGTTGTTTAAACTTTTTAATATTAACTTAGAAATATTAAAAAGTTATTTTCATTTTATTAATATTGTTTTGCGTAACATTTTAAGTTAATATTTAGAATATTTTAATTAAATGTGAAACATTTTAAAAAATTGGAAACCTGAATTTTAAAATTAATTTAATAAAAAATAAAAAAAATAAAAAAAAATAAAAATATAGCTCAGTACTGCATCAGACAGCACGAGTTTTGAATACGCTGTGTCAGACAGCACGGGTCTTGAATGCGCTGAGTCAGACAGTGCAGGCATTGGATACGTTGTATCAGACAGCGCGGATATCAGATGCGCTATTGATATAAATCGGTAATAATAATAAATTTTGTTATAAAATGATAATTTTTTTTTTTTTTGTTATTTTTAAGAAAAAAGCTCTAAAATTTTTGCCACTTAATTACATGGATTAGTAATTTAACAAATCTTCTCTCCAAATACTATACGACTTTCTATAACTAATTTTCTTATTGAACAAATAACAATAATTTTCATTTATTAGCGCATAGTTATAGCTGAAAAAAAATGGAAAACGAAAAACCCTAAACAAAAGTGGAAAAATCGAAGAAGAGTCGGAGCACCAAAAAACGTAGACGAGAACCAACCTAAACGTTTTGACAGATCCAAACAAGGTATGCTTACTCTCTCCCTTCATCTCATTTCCAAATTAGGGTTTTCTAATCAAATATGTGATTTTAATCTTCTTCGAAATCGCACTGGGGTTATGTATATGGAATCTATTTTGAGGGAAAAAAAATTCTTATGAATATTTGGTTTCTATTTAATTTCATGTATAAAATGGATAATTTCATATATATATATATTTTTTTGAAAAATCAAGTTATAATCATATTCTGTGCTGTGCTATTAATGTTGTGTTTGTTTGGGAATCGATTAAGATTTTGATTGTTTTGATGTTTACATTTCTTAATTATTTAGCTGATGATTTTTCTGCTATCAAGATGCTTCTATTTGTGTGTTGAGAGAATTGGAGACTTTGTGGAGAGTATTTTTTGAGGATTCAAGTTGTAAAAGAAGAGGCCAAGGTCAAAAACACATGGGGATTGTGGAGCTTTTTGGTTCACAATGATATAACTGTGTCTGTTTGTGCATATATTACAGGAAACAATTTAGAACATTCTGAGCGATCGTCGAAAGCCTTGCAGGGCAGGGGGGTTTCGCTGGCAGTTATTTGCTTGCTTTCAAAGAAATGGATCCTGGTCGCTATGATCTCCAGCAAAGATGGGATAATAACAGCGTAATTGTGGTTTTCTCCTTAATAATCACATATATGGGATCATAATACAAGAAATTTTTAGGGCTCATGTGATAGTCCCTTTTTTTTCGGGCATCTCATCCTTTAAGAAAAATAGAGAAAGCTATGGGGGACACTGAGGATATGGAATGGATTTGCCTAACCTCCTGTCATGATTGATATTTGTTGCTGACATAGCTTATTCTCTTGAATCCACAGGCTCTGGAGGGGTATGGCGGAGTCCATGAGCCAAGCTATCGGTGAGTGCTGACTGATGCTTGTCACTGTGACAATGGTTAAGTAGTGCTTATGGGTAAAATCATTTATTTCAAAGTTCTCTTACATTTAAATTTTTTATTTTTTTTCTTGCTAGATTGCAACATGAGTTGTGCTTGATATCTAAATGTTTCCTTTGGTGGTTGTGAATTATTATTATTAATATTATTAATTTGAGTGCATCATCTTGGATTTTATCTTTGTCTTCCGTCCAATTTTATCTTACTTTGGCAGGGTTGGTGGTACATACGATGAGAGGAGGTTTCATGATGAAAGATATGCAAGGGATAATGTCTACCCAAGAAATGCATTTCACCGAGATATTCTAGAGAGGGACAACTTTGCACCACCTCCTGCTGTTGGTATTTGGAATCAATCAAGAAGGAGAAGTTATGAAGAGGAGTATCCCCTTGATAGAGAGTCAAGGAGACATGAGAAACCATATGTGCAATCCTACCATGAGATGGATTCTTTTCGTGATCGAGAGATTGATTCATATCAGGATCTTGACAAGTTTCGCGATATGGATAACTATCGTGACCATGGGTTTGACAAAGCTGATAGGTTTGGGGGATGTGATCGTGATGATTATGTATATGATGATTATGATTACAGGCCTCGTGTTTCCAATCAAAATAGGGAGGACAGCCATGAGAGAGATTATGAATATGGTCGGCATAGTTATGATTCGGACTATGAGAGAGGCAGTAAAAGAGAGGGAAATTGGAGGCGGCGTGGATCTCGTGATCGAGAACTTGATGAGAGAGGTTCGAGTCGGGAAAGAGATCAAAGTCCACATAGACGGCATGAACGGTCTCGCTCTCGTGGACATGATGATCGTCCTAGATCAAGGTCTCCTCGAGGTCGAAGTCATGGTCGAAGTCAACGAGAAGATAGCTATGATGATGTTCGACATGAGAGAACAGAAAGGCGAAGAGACCGCGAGGGTAAGCGTCATCGAGGGAATTTCACAGTGGTATGTATGTTTGAGTAATTGTAAATACTTTTTGTATTGCAATTATCATTGCAAATAGTGTTTTAACAAGAAATATGTTTTCTTGTAGGCCCCATCTGCAACTGTTGTTGTGAAAGGTCTCTCTCAAAAGACAACTGAGGAAGATCTGTATCAGATACTGGTAATGATTTATGTTCTTGTTTTGAGTTCTGTTATTTTATCTCATTAGATATTTGTCATAACATTTCTTTTCTTTTTCTTCTTGGTTGGCTACCAGGCTGAATGGGGACCCCTTCGCCATGTCCGTGTGATCAAAGAGCGGAATTCTGGCATTTCTCGTGGATTTGCTTTTATTGATTTTCCTTCTGTCGTACGTATTATGCATAATCTGGCAATTTTTTATCTTCTCTTTTGGCTTTTAAGAATGGCAAATGAGATTTTTTTTTATTCTCTTCTCTGAACCAGGATGCAGCTTGTGCTATGATGGATAGGATTGGAGATGATGGTCTTTTTGTGGATGGAAGGAAGCTTTTCTTTGAGTATAGGTATTTCTTTTCCTGATTGCCATTGTTGAGTGTTGCCATTTTGACAGACTTAGTGTATTCCAGTAAATTTCTGTGTCTTGTAAGCTTGGGAAGCATCTTGGAATTCATATGTGGGTGAAATTGGATAAAGTCCTATTTCAGCTTTTACCTTTCTGTCTTCTGTTAAAAATATTCCCATACAGTTTCTATGTGATAGTATTCTGGATAACATTACATGCAGTATATCTTTTAATATGATAGCCTTATAATGTATTAATGGCTTCAAGCATAGTTATTGCCATTTTGGATTCTGTTGTCTTTCAGTAGTAAGCCAACTGGGGGGCCAGGTGGATCTTTCGGTCAAGAAAATGTTATGAAATCAGGCCATATCAACCATAGAAGCATCACAGTGCCATCTGATTGGATGTGTACCATCTGTGGTTGTGTCAATTTTGCACGGCGGACATCCTGCTTTCAGGTTTGTTTTACCACCTTGTGTTTTCATTTCTTCTTCTGTCTTTGTTTTTTGTGGGGTCGTAAAGGTTGAACTTATGACCTCCATTCGGTCATTAGATGTGTATATGACATTTACACTGAGATCAGTGTCTTCTTATGTTAGCATACATGTAAGTGTTTATATACAAGCACAATTCAAATATTTCTTGTGCGTGCTAGACTGGGGAATCTTATATACTTGTTACACATCACGTGAAAAGCTATCATGTTATTACTTTATAATCATGTATTTGTTACATGGTAGTCTTCCGTAGGCATAGTTAAATATGATATTAGACTTATGGTTCTTTTGTGAAAAGGTATTGCCAATGTTGTTAAAGGCGCTCGCCTCGCTTGCCTGCACGCTGAGGTGAGGTCAGGCCCTATCGCCTTACACTTGCTAAGGGGAGGTGCTCGCCTCAGCTCTAGGCTCTAGGCAACGAGGCGACCACTTCAATGTTAAATGAATTTTATTATTTTTTTCTATGTAGTAATTATCTCTTTTTATGCCTGGCTGTCAAAATAACTTTTTAAATGCTAGATTAAGAAACCAAAGAGACGTGAATTAATACTATAGGGAGAAAAAATAGGGAAGTGGAAAAGAGAAAAAATAAGGTTGCCACCGTCTGATAGCATAAAGAGAAGAAAAAAAAAAGGTTTGAGAAAACAAATCAAATAGTTATGTTCTTTATCCTTATTCTTGCATTATTCTTTTACTAGCTTCTACATCATTTTTTTTATTTTGTTTTTCAAAATCAAGGCTGAAAATACCTTTTTCCATTTCTCGTTGCACCTATTACTGCCATTATTTTACTTTTTTTACTTCATTCTATTTTTTTTAAATCAAGGCTGAAACTACCTTTTTGCACTTCTCTATGCTCCCGAATCTACCATTCGTTTACTGTCTTCTACTTCTTTCAATTTTTTTTTCAAAATCAAGGTTGAAACTACTTAGCATGTTGATTCAAACAATACAAAATAATAACGATACCCTTATTGTAACAAAGGGAAAAAAATGGAAGGAGACCGATCAAGGACATCTAGTAAAAAATAGGAAAGATTCTGCTTGGAAGTATAACTATTTGAAAGATTCTTAAAACAAGAATTCTGTGACTTGTGGCTTCTGTAACAAGACTACTAATGGTGGAATTTACCGTACGAAGCAACACCAAATTGGAAAGTTTAAGGATCCATTTGCATGTCTTAAATGCCCTCAAGATATTAAAGACAAGTTAGAGAATTATATGAATGAAAAGAAAGCACAGAAAATGGAATCCATGGGAGCTTTTCCAAATTTTGATGATTCAGGAATTCAAAATGATGTTGACGTGGAAGATGAAGATTAGAGTGGGACTAGATTTTCATGCTTAGAATCTTAGTAAAAGAACTTAGCTTTTCAGTATAAGACTGGTTTTTTCTATTTGAAGTGTTGAAGTTTGAATTTATGCATGCTTGATTCTTATATATTATGGTTTGAAAATGAGTTTTTGAGTTTTACCAATTAATCTTTATTGTTATGTTTATGATTTATGCATTATTTAGTATATTATTCTCAATAATTTTTATGGCGCCTCTCTTCACCTGGGTGAGCACCTTTCATGGCGCCTCTCGCCTCGGGCAACGCTTAGTGCCTTGAGTGTGCCTAACGCCTTTAACTACATTGGGTAAAATTGCTTTAACATTTTCAGTGTAATGGTCAAGGAAAACTTTTGAGAAAAGTACTAGAATCCTGCAGATGAAAAATATGCACTTCAATATTTTGCAACCATTGGCACCAATGTAGGAGTTTAGGGAGTAAAGTATTTTGTGATATAGCAATTCAAGAACCATTCGATGCAATGTATCTAGGACTCATGAAGCCACTCATCCTGTTGGAGAACTTAGCTGTCAAACTTGTTAGTCCATCTGATTAAGAAGTTAAAATTACTCCTTACAGTATAATCTATGATAGCAAGAAAAAGGAAGATTGAGGGAGAGCTTCCCAAGTTGGCAACTTCTATAAATTAAGGGATTTTGGGATGTGGTAGGGACTGGGTGGGGTAAAGGGGTTAAAATTATTCCATATAGTATAACCTATGATAGCTAGAAAAAGGAAGGTTGAGGGAGAGCACCCCAAATTTTCAACTTCTGTGAATTATGGGAATTTGGGAGGTTGCAGGGATAGGGTAGAGAGAGTTTCTTGTCAACCATATTGGGGGTGTGTTTCAAGACACTTCAGAAGATTGCTTATGTGAGTAGTCAAGTAAAATAAGAGTGAGTTGTATCTTTTACTTAAGTTTTTTATTATTTTTTCTTTTCTTTTTAAGAAGGATTTTGTATCCTCCATATTGTACTTCTATGTCCTTTTCCATTAATATAATTTTTTTTCCTTGAAATAAACATTTAGAACTACATTATAGTAAAATCTTAGAAGTCAAGGACAAAGTGTAATAAAAATTTGCAAACCATGGCAATTATAGTGTACATTAAGGAAGGGACCTTAGGGTTAGGTCTAACTATGAAAGATCTATGTATGTTTGTGGGTAGGGGTGCAAATGAGTTGAGCCGTTTGTGAGCTGCTCGATGTTCGGCTCGATAAAAACTTGTTGGCGTTCGGTTCATTTTATAAACAAGCCAAATTTGAGATTTATTTTAAGACTCGATGAATAAACGAGCTGAGGTTGAGCAAAGCTAAGCTCAGCTCGATTAAGCTCGCAATCAAATCGATTATAAGCTCGTGAATAGGCTCGCAATCAATTCGATTAATAGGCTCGGGAATAACTCAATTATTATTATTAGCCTAATAATTTTGGCACTCAAAATATTTTTTGCCACTTCTATAATTTTTTTTGTAATTTAATTTAACTAAAATACATTCTTAATTTTTTTATCTATGCAATTTTTAAATAAATACTATATAATTATAATTATATTTCTATAATACTAATTAGGGGTGTGTACGGATTTCCGAACTGAACCAAAATTTCGGGGATTCAAAAATAAAATATCCGATCTCGAACTGAATGGAGAAAATATCCGTATCGAATTGTTTTGAAATTTTGGTACGGTACAGTTCAATAATTTGGGTATTAGGGGATTCGATTACAATTCGGAGATTTTTTGATTCGGTTCGAATATTTGGATATTTTTGTTTGATTCGGTTTGAAAATTCGGAGATTCAGTTCGAGGATTCGGTAATTTGAATATATATATATATATATATATATATATATATATATATAATATTACAAATTTATAATTGTATAAATATAAATAAATTAGCTAATCGGTTTGGATATTTGGATATTCGGTTTAATTCGGGTATAGTTCGGTTTGGTTCTCGATACGGATATCAAAGTATCTCCGGCATCTTTCCTTTATATTAATTCGGTTTTGGTTCGATTCAATTATTTTTTTGGTTTCGGAGATTTTCTTATTTAGTTATTTTTTCAGTTCAGAGATTCGGGTCAGTTTGTGATCTCTAAGTCCCGTGCTCAACCCTAATACTAATAGAGTTTTAGATTAAGATTTTGTTAATATTAATATAATCTAATATTCTAATTTTTAAAAATATATTTTTTATTAATTAAAAAAAATAAGATACATGCATTACTCAATTTTATGATTGATTTTTTTTTTTTTTTTATTAATTGGATGTTTTTACTTTTATGTTAGTTTTAAGTATTTTTTGTTATAGTTATTTTATTAAAAATGAATGTTTTAAAATGAGTCGAGTTTGAGTTCGAACTCAACTCAATTATAATTTAATGAGTCGAGATTGAAATGAGCTTGATTATAATTTACAAATAAATTTTTGATGAATCGGCTTGAATCGTTTAATAATTAAATCAGCCGAGTTTGAATATGATTTTTTATTCGATTTGAAGTTTGAGTTTGAAAAAAATTAATGAGCTGAGCTTGAGCAAGCTAAAGCTCGACTCGATTGCAGCCCTATTTGTTGGTTACCTCAGTATTGTTACAGGTGCGCGCCTTGGCTCAAGGCAACAAGGCGCAGCCTCTGCACCTTAGATATCCCTACGCAAGGCGCACACTGTCCAGGCGCTCTTAGGCCCTGGAATAATCTGCAGCCTTGGGCTTTGGTGCGCCTGGAATTTTTTTCAGAGATTTTTACTTTAACAAATATTTTGGTTTAGATTTTAAAAATTGAATACTCCTAATAGAAACCTAATGATAAAAAAGAACTTTTAACCTTCCCTTGTCTATTGAAAGTTGAAACTTAATACAAAAAGGAGACTTTCCTTATTTACTAAAAAAAAACCCACAGGAAAACAATTGAGAACTCAAAAAATGATTTTTTTTTTTCGTAATAAACATTTGGGTCCAGATTTTAAAAAATTGAAGATTCCTAGTAGAATCCTTAAAAGAAAAGAAACTTTTGAATTTCCCTTATTTACTTAAAGTTGAAACCTAATACAAAAAGGAGACTTTACTTGTTCATTACAAAAAACTCGAGCTAATATAATTTTTTTTTTTCATGTACGAGTTAATGTGATTTGGATCTATTTTATACCTTATTACAAATGTGAATGTAACTAGGATTTATTTTATACCTTATTATTCAACTAGGAAATTTATTTTTCTTTTTCTAGTCAATGTATGCCTAGTATCCACCAGGCGCGTGCCTAGCATTGTGCCTTGGGCCTTTAACAGCACTGGGTTATCGAGTATTATGTTTCATCATATTGGATAACCTCTTTTGGCTTTCTTGCAGTGCAATGAGCCAAGAACTGAAGATGCACCGCCTGCAGATATAGCTTTTTCAAATTCAACTTCTTTGGGAAAGAAAGCATTTGAGGCAGGTTGGTCTAAGCTTTTCGTTTCAATTTACTTGTTTCAGTTATATTGTTCGTGCTGCTATTTGCTAAATTTATTTAATCAGGTCCTACTCATGTTCTGGTTGTTCGTGGACTGGATGAAAATGCTGACGAGGAGATGCTTCGTTATGAGTTTTCCAAACATGCTCCAATTAAGGTACAAATGCTAAATTGTTTGGAAAAATTATCCCTCTCCTTCTCTTGGCATGTGCAGAAATTTCATTGTTTTTACTTTGCAGGATCTTCGTCTTGTCAGAGACAAGTTTACTCATGTTTCAAGGGGATTTGCGTTTGTACATTTCCATTCGGTATGTCCATTTGAAATTGGTGTCTAGGTTCATTAAAAAGTTTATCTTCTAATTATCAATAATTGTTTTCCTTGCAATGCAAACTATAAAAAAATCCAAAAGTTAATGAGTTCTTGTGGAAAGTTGTGAAGTATTAGATGATAACACTGTGGAGTTGAAGAATATATATTGTTGGTTGATATCTGACATATAAAATTAAATCTAATACAAGTGTTAAATCTTTAATCTAATATAAAATAACTGAGGCATAATACAAAATATGAAATCATAGAACATATAAAGATATTATACTGTTCAAAATGCTACAGGATATTGGTCTTTTGTAGTGATATATTTTCATTTGAAGTTCAAAAGAAATAACAATTGTGGTACTCACAGGAAAATTGCAAGCTAAAATCCTGGTTATACCAATGACTGCCCCCTAATGTCTTTCAGGAATTGATATTGTGGCCTGATGAGATCAATTTAAAACATATCATTTAGTTATTTTATTCGCTGAAAAATCATATGTTTTTCAATATATGATGCAGGCATGAGAAAAAGGGTTTTTGTTAGTTAACATAATTTACAGATTTGACAGCTTAGGGGGTCTTATTGTGTTGTAGCTTCATAGGATATGCAATGAGGGAAAACTTTTGACTTTGATTGGTTGGTTCATAAGTGATTTATGGTTTAAGGTTCATAAGTGATTTATGGTTTAAGTAGTTTTAAATTGTTTTTTGTTTTATGTGTTTTGGTGCTTTTATCAGCAGAAGCAGAGGTGATATTTTTTTATTTCTTCTATTGAAGGGTATTTTGCTAATTTGAGTAACGTCTTGACCTTTCTAGAAGTATTAAAAGGTTTATACTTGTATTTTTTGAATCTAAGTCCGTCTTTCAGTTTTTATGGAAAATTTATTAGCTAAGGTTCTAAGTTTTAGGGTATTTTATTTTATTTTTTATTTTTGCTTCCCCTATACTTGTTCATTCTACATTGTCTCTGATAACCTGCTTTCCTTCCCTTCAAACTGTAAAACCTATAAACTGATATTTTAGCCTAAATTTTATGCCCAGTTCTATCCCCAGCATTTGCCAATTTCATTATAAGAAACCTAACCTAAGTTAAAACCCTGAAATTGAAGTACTTGGAGTTCTCTATCATGAAACATTACCCTTTGTATCAATACAACTTTTACTATTATAGGAAAAGAGGAAGACTGATGATGATCAATTTCCTATATGCACTCTAAATTTAACCCCCAATAAAATGATGCTGTGGCACTTGGCATGGGGCATGGGGAGGATGTCTGATATTCTGAATGTAGCTGATATCTTGAGTTTAGCTCGTAATGATATTTGACTTCCGACAGATATTATATTAGTTTGCGCCCCGAAGCCTTTTTTTTTCTTGGAAAATTTTAGGGTCTTTTTTTAACTGTCTCCTTACCCTCCACTCTTTCCTCTCTGGATAGTTCTCTATAAAGGATTCCATCTCTCTTATGCAATAAAGCAAGTTGCTTTCTTGAAATAATGGGATATATGAGATAACCGTAATATTTGATACCATGTAGGTTGAAGATGCTACTAAAGCCCTTGAGGCAACTAATGGAACAACTCTTGAGAAGAACGGACAGATCTTAAGAGTAGCATATGCAAAGAGCATTCTTGGTCCAGGATCTGGGGCATCTGGACCTTCGCAGTCAAGCAGCCTTGCAGCTGCTGCAATCGAGGCAGCAGCATTTGCACAACAGGTATGTTCCTGTTTTTTCTCAATTTTTTAAGTTTGCTTTCACGTGGCATTTTGATTTGTTTAATACTAGTTTTTTACCAGTGATAAACAAAGAGACAATAGTAACATTAAAGGGCTCTAAAGATATGATGCATAGCTTTCATATATAATAATAATTATTACCGGAAAAAAATGGTCCACAATAGCTTGCATATCCACAAATGCTTCCAGCTTAACAAAGTAATTCTCTATTTTTCAGATGTATTTCTCATATTAATTACATCATATAGTGCAAGCCACGTAACCATTCCTTTCATCACTGTCCTAGTTAATACCTATAAATTTCTTGAAAAGCATATTGGATGTAATATGTCCAGCTACCGTATGTGTTTGAAAATTACGTCTCTTGGTAACTTCCTCTACACATCATAAATTTCTGTTTTTGCATGGTTAAGTGAATGGAAAGAAGGACAATCCTCTGGATAAATGGTTCTTAGCTTGTAACCAACTTAATTACTTTTATAAATTTTGCAGATATTTATTTGACTTGGACATCTTTTATTCTCTTTCTCTTGATCTAGTCTATTAATAATACTGATTGGATTGTAGGTGGTTCATGTGGTACTACTGTTTTTGCTGCTTGCTGATTCTGCCTGTTTGATATGCTGGTTTTAAAAATTGATCAACTCTTTGCTGTATTTATGTTCACTTATTTTAGTATGATGCTGTTGGATGGGCACCAAAGGAGTATAACCCAGATGACAAATCTACCAGCAGGCTGAAGCAAGCTGGTGGGGAGGTTGCAGTTCAAAAGGATGGCTCTGCTCCAGAGTCTGGCTTTGTTTGGGATGAAGCATCTGGTTATTACTATGATGCTGCTTCTGGGTTCTACTATGATGGAAATACAGGTCACTTCTCTATTTCTTGCTATAATATTTTGGAATGAAATAAATCATTCAGCACACATTTTGGACTAGACACATTAACCTTGTATGTTAATTGAATAACAAGCTTTCAATTGGCTATTTACTGCAAAGTCCTAAAGTGGCAAGTGTGGTAATACCTTTTGATCATGGAAATTATCACTTCTGCTTTTTTCATGTTACTCTTTTAAATGCATTTTCTAGCATTTCTTCTTGGTGGTAACAGTAACACCAGCTGGTAACACCTCGTCCTCTCTCCAACACAATTAAAGAAAAGGTGTAGAAAAATGTTTCATTTACTGCCATGAATCAAGTCCGTGGAATGATTATATACAACTATATAGGAATGGGAGGAACATGAAAAACACATCCATGCCTTGCCGTTTTATGGGCCTTTTATTCTTCTTGATAATAGAAATTGAATTTTTTACAAGTTACTTTGATTATGAGGGAAGAATGTGCAGATTATTTCCTTGTAGTATATTGTGTTGGAGTCATCGAGTGTCCAAAACATGATTTTGAATTGACAATGTTTTCCATGTGTTGTGTTGTGCTCACTGCACAGACACACACTCTGTGTAAAACAGAAGACATAGGACATGGCCAACTGCATCTGCGGAACTTGTGTGCATCTAGGGTTTGATGGTGTTGTGTTAGGGAACTTTTGGTGTGACTTGTGAGGCTGTGAGGGCTGGCTGGCACAAGTACTTGTAAAACTGTATGTGCCCTGTTAGTGGGTAACTTATCTTGCTAGTGTGTCATTTATTTTATAACTGAAATAACAATTATTAGCAGTCTTTTATTTCTTAATTATTAGCAGCCTTTTACTGCTGAAGCAACATAAAATTTTATCAATGGAGTTAAAGCAGATATAGATAATTTATTCTCAAGTTGGGGGTAGTTGTCCTTGTCTTATTCTTTTGTATGTATTTGTAACTGTGCAGGTCTTTATTATGATGGTAATAGTGGGATTTGGTATTCATATGACCACCAAACTCAGCAGTATATTCCTTGCACGGATCAGAATGACAGTAAAACAACTGATAAACAGTCTGAGCATACAAAACCATCAGATAGTTCCAGTAATAGAAAAGTAATAATATCTGCCCCTGCTGCTACCATTACATCTGCTGAGAAGGCTGCATCATTACCTGATGCAGTCCAGGCTGCTGCTACAGCAGCCTTGGCAGCAGAAAAGAAAGAAAAGGAGAAGTCAAAAGAGATAAAGCTTGCTTCCAAAAGCAGTATTTTGGCTAGCAAGAAAAAAATGAACAATGTATTAACAATGTGGAAGCAGAGGAGTCATGAGGGGCAAGCAACTCGAGTTGCTGTTGATGACAACCAACCATCTATTTCAGTTGATGATAGGCCTTACTCAGTTGGACAATCTACAAAGAGCAAGTTCAAATCTGATGCATTAATGACAAAGGAGAATGCTGTATCCAGTTCAGGAGTAGGCACAACCACCCCAGCTGCCCAGTCTGTTGGCATGGAGTCTCCGGTGAAGCCAAGACTTGCAAGTAATAGTTCAGGGGGGACTCTGATGGGGGTCATAAGAGGCTCTGGACGAGGGGTTGTGAAATCTGATACTGCATATTCAGGATCATCCAGTGGAGTTCCTACCTCCACCATTGTTGCTGGTTCATCAACAAATGCAGATACATCTGCTGTTGGGACTCCATTTAGGACCGATGCATCAGCATTGGGTTCTTATGCACAGCCTGTATCCACTGGAAGTGGCAAGAGGAGGTTTTCAGAGATGCCACTGTCCTCTACTCACAAGGACCAATCTCAGTCAACCTACAGGGATCGTGCAGCTGAAAGGAGGAGCTTGTATGGTACATCTGTTGGAGATGATCTATCTGATATTGGGTTTGGGGATTCAAGTAAGTTTGTATAATAATTTGTTTCGGAGTAGCTTTATTGCATTTTACAAACTCATCATGTTAGGAACAATTGACATGTATCTTCTAATGTCATATTAGCCTGGGATGTCTGTCAAATATTAGTTGTTTCAGTTGTCCAGGTTAATGGGTCCTTTGCTTTTCCTGTATATCTGATTATTGCCATTAACTTGTGAGACATCCTTTGTATCTATCATTCTTGAACTTTCAAGATCAGGATTTGCCTTTCAAAAAGGGTTCTTTGGATTCAATGCCTTTCCCCCCTGGTGTCGGTAGAGGGCGCGGGGCTGGAAATGCGACCCTCAATGCTCAAAGCTATGAGGTGATTACAGCAGACAAGGCTATCGATGAGAGCAATGTGGGCAATCGAATGCTTCGCAGTATGGGCTGGCATGAAGGCTCGGTATCATTTCCTTCTTTTGCACTCTCTTTAACTGTTGATTGCTGTTGAATGCTCGTTATACTTATGAAATGGAATGTGGCTAGTAGAGCCCTTTCTTTCTGTCTTTTTTCGGTTGAATAGGCAACCTTATTTTAGAAACAGAAGTCTCCATACTTTACAAAAGCATAGTTAGATTTGCCTTCCTATTCTTACAGTTGTGCCTTGAGTTTTTTAAACTCTCATCGGCGGGTATATAATGTATTGTCAAAGTTGAATGGTGGCCTGTTGGTGCTTTGCAGCAATTGTGCAGCTTGATTCTAACATTTCTCTTGTGGATTGTCTCTCTGTGTGTTTGATATGATTCACAGGGATTGGGGAAGGATGGAAGTGGAATGATAGAACCAGTCCAAGCACAAGCCACGGAACGTCGAGCAGGACTTGGGAGTCAGCAGAAGAAATTGGATCCTAGCCTTGAGGTGCAGGCTGGGGATAGTTACAAAACTCTTATTCATAAGAAGGCCCTTGCTAGGTTCCGGGAGATGTCTGACACACCTTAGATACGTGATGATAAGTGTGCATCTTTTATGCTGTTGTGCATGATAAAAAAAATGCATTTTAGGTAATTTGATTCCCATTTATACTCTTAAATGAATTTGTTTTTGTAAGAACTAGGCTCTGTAGATTTGTAAAAATTCATATTTGTAAAGATATTGGGAATTTTTGGTTAAATTATTGAGTTCATTTATGATGACCTATAATGCGGTGACCAGTCGTTTTTAGAGCTTTGTTAGTAAAGCATTGAGGTTTTTAACTAGTTTGAGGCGTTATCCTGTCCGATCAGTCCATATGAAATTTAACTTTATGGAGTTTCTCACCTCTCTAGTCTGATTTTGGCCAAAACTGGAAATGAGGATCGCAATTGAGATTTATGGTGAAATTTATATCTTATTCGTAACAAGCAATGTACCACGCTCGTCGATATAACGGGTTAGTTTCATTCATAATCTCTCAATTTTGTTTAATGTATTTTGTAGTCTTTTAATTTTAATTTGTAACGATAAAATAAGTTTTTTTTAGAAAATAAATTAAACATTTAATTACATTTTGATTCATGATTTTCAAAAAACTGTTCATATAGGTTTAAAATTTATTTAATTTGATAGTTTATAGATGAAATTTTTGGAGGAAATTTTTTAATCTCTGGAAGAGTATATAACAGCATAAAACACTTTTCCATTACAAAAAGAAAAGAACATTCACTAATATAGTGGGAATATTCTTGGGTTTGTGGAAGAATTAAATATAGGGACGAATTAATTAGAATTGATTCTATTTATAGAAATGCTCTCTTAGAAAATAATATTGTCCATGAATATTATGGTGTATCAGACAATTGAATTTGTAGAAGAGCAGTATCCGATTTTTAATCAATTAGTCATTTTAGATAAAGATACTCCTCTGGTAACCTCTAGAATTTCAAGTTGGAGTGATAATCTTAAAAATGATTATTTAATTTGGAAAATATTGCACTTCAGAAAAATTGACTTTTTTCTTGCTCTTTGGAAAAATTCTCTTGGTTTAGACAATTGGGTAACATTTTTAGAAAGGTGCGAAAAATATTGAAAATACACCCAGTAGTTCTAGATAATAATGGAAAAATTAGATAGAGAAGAAAGTATCAGCTCTAATCCTTTAGGATTGACTTCATTTCAGAATATTCATAATGAAGTGAGCCTTCTCCTTGAGCAATTGCATGCGACAGGAAATATAGGCGATTCACCAGAACAAAAAAATGCTTTAGCAAAAGAAGTAGGAAAATTGGTGAATGATAGGCTTGATACAATTGAACGAGAAAGAGTTTTGAAAAAATCTCTTTCTGAAAAAAATTTTTTGCAATTAAGGAAATACAAAATAATTCCTTATATTGCTGACCCTGACATTAGAGCTGCTAATAAAGAAAATAGCAAAGTAGCTGAAGATCTTAGAAAATCTCTAGGTTTGGTAGAAAAAACTCATTTGCATTTAGATGATAGAACATTTAATGAGTTTCTTGCTACGAAGAGGGCAGAATATAAACCTAATTATCCCCATAGAATAAAACTAGAATTTCAGTCTAGAGATAATCCGTTAAGGCCCGTTATCACTCCAACAGCTTTTCTAAATCTAGAATGTGAAAAGCTTGCTTCTGAAAGAATTGATGAGTGGATTACTATGATCAGGTTTACAACTAGAGCAGGTAGCTACTCAACTGAGGCACCTACGAACTTTGCTCAGAAATTTTGGGTTCAGCTAGTAATTCAAACCTCTATTAGAGATGAAATTAGGAAAATAGTTTTAGTAGATGAGGTTCTAGCTATCATCGTAGATGCCCTGAAAAGAGAGTTTTGTGGTTTCTCAATATCGACAGAATCATTAGAAAGAGAACAGTCTTTGATGGCCTTGATGAAACTACATATATGTGATATGTGTTATTTTGATAACTATGCATATGAATTCCAGGAATATTATTATAATCTTGATCTTAATGTTCAAAATTACATGTGAACATCATTTTTTGCTAAGTTCCCAGAACCATGACCAGAGGTAGCAAAAAAAGCCTATCAACTCCTCCTAAAGGAAGAAAAAGTTATTGATGGATTAGGAGGTAAGATACAGGCAGTTAGGTATGCCTTGAGAAAGGCATGTACTGAATTTCAAGTAAGACAAAACGCAAAACGTCTTCCTTATTTGAACAAAAGTTGTTGCTCTTAGATTGAATATGTTCCTGGTAGGTATGAGTGTACTACAACAAATGAAAAAGGCATAGGAAAAAGATCTGAAGTAGGATGTTCTTCTTGTGATTCCAAAAAGAAAAAATTTAAAAGATATAGAAAAAGAAGAATATGGAAAAATGAAAGAAACAACAAAAAGAGGTTTAATAAACCTTTTAGGTTTATTAGAAGAAAAACCAACCTTAGGGATAAAGACAGGATAAATGCCTTTAAGAAAAAATATGGTAGAGCCCCTAAGTACCCGCAAGGGAAACCTCTTAGCAGTTGTTCTTGTTGTTGAATTTGTGATTCGAAGGATCACAAAGCAAATATATGTCCACAAAAGAACAAGCGAAAAAAAAAATCTTAGAAGAATTTTCTTCGAAGATGAGAATCTTGTTTATGAACAAATAGAAGAAGATGAATATTCTGACATAGATTCTGAAATAGATTCTGTTTATGAAGTAATTTCTGAATATGAAACTGATATAGATGAATCTGATATGTGGACAGCCCAACTATTCATGATGAATATGGAAGAAGGACCCATAAATGAAAAAATGATCCCTTTAGATACTTCTCTGGTACAGAAAGAATCTTTTTAGTACGATGATCCGTCCAAAAGTTGCCTAGAATGGAAACTCCCAAAGGTAGATATCAATACTATTTACAACAAATCTAAATTCAGTTTTAGGTCAATAGTAGATGTCTCCCAATCAGAATTCATGGCTCAGGTTTCTAGTATAGAACTAGAAACGTTGGACATCCCTTTGATCAATTTACCAAAAATAAGAGAATTAGTAGCTAAATCAAAGGGAACATATCAATATATCTATATTGATCTTGTCTAAATAGGACTTATACCGCTGTTCAATTTGTCAGCAGATAGTCCTGTGATAGCAGCTGTGCTAGACAAAAGATGAAATTCATTCCAAGACCAGCTAATATCAGGGGTTCAAATCAACCTTGCACATGGACCAGTTTGGTTCCAGACTTATCCTAACTATATGATGTCAGTAAAGGATAAGTGTTTGGGTAATTCTTTATCACTTAGGATTAAATCTATGAACATGAACAAAATGAATTCCCAGGATAAATATTTAGCATATCACACTAGAATAATTTTTAGACTAATTAATACAACCAATCCTGGAGTGAGAAATATCTCTAGAATTATAGAGTTATTCGATGAGGGTTCAGATAATTATAGGCAATTCCATAGAAAAGAAATTAATTCTTTAGAGTTATCTTAGCCTAGGAGTCGGGTTCTCCAAGAACCAGCAGAGACATCACGATCAATAGGTTCCTCTCAAATCACACAAAGAGGTAGAATTATCATCTTAAACGTAGAAGAACCTATGAGAAATCTTAGGACTTCTGAGCCTCCTAGAAGATCATATCATGTTCCTCGATTACCTAGAAGTAATTCCATTTCTTCAGTAATTAGAGAGAAAATTCCTAAGACACCAGTCCAGGAAGAAGCACAACCATCTTCAGATAGAAAAACCATTGTAGGATATAGAACTATAAGCCTACCTGTATACGAAAATGAAGAAATTAGAGAAAATGCAATAATGATTAAGCATCTAACATTAATCCCTGAGGTTGTAAAAGAAATACAGAAAATTTCTCAACAATGGTCAATTCCTTTCGAGGATGTTTGGACAATGGTATGTCCTGATACCACGGCATCATCAAAGATATTCAGTACAGAAGAATCAGGTTTGAGTACATATATTTCTTTAACATTTAAATTCTCTGATTATTATGATTACTCTTTGGATGCGTTTGTTGACATAGGTGCAATAATCACTAGTGCTAGACCCAATGCACTTCCTGATGAATGGTGGAAACCATTGTCCCAGCTTATGATACTACGAATGGCAGGAGAAGAAGTGAACTTGATAACTCAGTTTGCAAAACAAGTTCCTGTTATCATAAGTGGACAAAAGTTTACTATTGATAAGGTCTTGGCATTCTCTGATCTTGACACATATATCATTTTAGGAAATGCTTTTCTAAAAGGGCAAAAAGAAAATAGACCTTTTGTGTAGGACGACAATTACATCTCAATTGGAGGTGTAAAAATCACATTTCTGTCAAACCCTAAAAACAAATTGAAATTTGGGTTTTATCCAGTTAAAATATCAGAGTTATGTGGATCTATGCCATGTGAACAAGCATTCAGAATGCAAACCTAGTGTAGTGAAACTTGGCTAGATTGTCTATTTGATCAATAATCAAAAGAATTGTGTTTTAAAACACAAGGTGTGATAGAAAAACCTATTACACATCCTCAGTTGAAAGGAACTAAATGGGAAAAGTTTCTTGTAAAATTAGCTGATAATTTTAGTGAAGACCCGCTAAAGTTATGGGTACTAAATGACATTACTGCTAAATTAGAACTAAAAGATCCCAACACTATCATCAGAACTAGAAACATAACATATACCAATGAGATGATAGAGGACTTTGACAAAGAAATTTCTGAACTGCTCGAAAAAGGTTTGATTAGGGATAGTAATAGTCCACATTCTAGTCCAACCTTTATGGTAATAAACCATGCAGAGCAGGTGCGAGGAAAAGCACGAATGGTTATAGATTATCGTCAGGTAAACAAAGCAACCAAGGATGATAGTTATAAAATGCCTACAGCAGGTGATGTCATAGATAAGGTAAGTCTTAAACAACCTTCTATCTTTTCTAAATTTGATATAAAAAGTGGTTATTGGCAGGTAAAGATGGAAGAAGAATCTGTAGCCCTAACAGCCTTCAATGTACCTCAAGGGATGTATGAAAGGTTGGTAATGCCATTCAGCCTGAAAAATGCTCCAGGCGTATTTCAACGCAAAATGGACAATATATTTAAAGTATTGAAAAAATTTTGTGTGGTGACGATATGTTAGTTTTTAGTAATAATGAAAAAGAACACATGAGTCATCTTGAACAAGTGACTGATATCTTCAACATGAAGGTATGATTCTATCTGAAAGAAAGATAGAATGGTTTAAGGAAAATATAAATTTTTTAGGAATGAAAATTGAAAAGAGAAAAATTAGGCTACAAAGCCATATTTCTGAAAAAATTATTAACTTTCCTGACGAACTAGAAGATAGGAAGTAAGTACAAAAATTTTATGGACTTGCTAACTAAGATAGAAAATTCGTGAAAAACTTATCCAAAGACTTAGGAAGAATATCAAAGAAAACATCTGATAAAGTTTCTTGGTTTTGGGATAATAAGGACATTCAGACCGTCATTCAGGTAAAAAGTAAAATGAAAAATTTACCATGTCTTAATTTACTATCAGATACAGATGAGTTAGTCCTAGAGGCAGATGCTTCAGAAAAATCCTGGGGAGCTGTATTAAAAATCAAAGGTAGAAAACCGGAAAAAATTTATAAGTATTAGTCTGGAACTTTTAAAGGATCTGAAATTAATTATCCAATTCATGAAAATGAAGTCTTAGCAGTTAAAAATGGTATAAGCATTTTACATCTTCCTGGCTCCTAAGAGATTCGTAATTAGAACAGATTCAACCTATGTAAAAGGATTTATGAATATGAATCTTAAAGAGGCTAGGCAAACTAGACTTTTAAGATTGCAAGAATGATTTAGCTATTACAGGTTTGATATTGAATATATTCCTTCTGATAAAAATGAAGTAGCTGATTTTCTATCTCGTGAATTGTCTAATTTTACAGATGAACCTTGCTGCAAAAAACAAGCTATGTTGGATCTGTAAAAGGGAGGGTCACACTTGGAAACAATGCACCAAGAGAATGGAAAAAGGGAAAAAGGATCCCGAGAGTGATAGCTCTGATTCTTCAAGAACGAAAAGAAAAACTGTAGCATCAAAAGATGTTATGTGCTGGATATCTAAATCCAAAGGACATATCTCTACAGAGTATTCTTAGAAGAAGCCAACGAGTTCGAAGGAACTGGTTAGCCCAAAAAGGGTTAACGAAAAGCCCAAGGAGAAATCCTTGGTCTAGAAGAACAAAGAGAAAACTTCTCTGGACCTAAAAGAGCGAGTCCCTGAAGATTTTTACGAAAAAATAGCCAAAAAATTGGGCCTTACTCCTGAACAAGTAAAAAGATTCAGAGAAGAACTTCATCAAAAAGATGAAGGTGAAAAGGCTGCTATGGGAAGTCCGCAATGCCCAACTCCTTCACAGGAGGGTAGCTATGATGGCTCAAAGAAGGCTGATGGAAATGCAGGTGAACCTTCAGTGGTTCCAAACCAAAAGGCCAGTGGAAGTGCAAAAGAATCTAGAGTTCTAAACCAAGAGGCTTCTGAAAGTGCTAGTGAATCTTTATCAATTTCAAATCAACAGGCTAATGAAAGTGCTGGTAAACAGTTACAAGTTTCAAATCAAACTCCTTCACAGCAGGAGAGTTGTAAAAACTCTGGTGATTTGTCAGATCACAAACACAAGGTTAGTGGAAAAGGCAGTGAATCTTCACAGATTCCAAACCAAACTTGTAAAGAGGATAAAGCTGAAAAAAGCTTTGAGGATGAAAATCCTGATTGTGATGATTTAAATTGGGATATTGTTTATACTGAATTCAAAAAACAGGAAATCCAACAATCTCTTAAGGAAGTCACAATGAAAGAATCAGAAAATGAGTCTGATGACATTCATGAAGAATTCATGAAAATTATGAGGGTAGATAACCCTGAGGTTTCAAACACCTGCAAGGATGAAAATGCATGGTACTTCATTAAGTACGATTATGGTCTTTCAAAAGACGGATCTATGTTGTGTTCTGGATTGCATGGAGGATTAGCTAAAAAAAACTTCAAGCAATTACAACACTTTGCAGATGAAGTTGTTTCGTATATTTATTATTTAGAAAAATAACTTGAAATCCGTAAAAAGGATAAAGAAGATTTCCTTCAGCTAGTAATAGGAAGGGATAGTCTTCTTGATGAAATGAGTTTATACATTCCGCCAGAAGTGGCCTATACCAGAAAAATTAAGAAAGTGGACTCGATAGATCATTCTCTCAAAGAATGCTCTATGTTACACCCATACATCCATTGGCAAGGATATGGAGGCCTAAATCTGAGAATTCCCTCAGAAATGGCGAAAGATAGTCTT
>CANXYC011068498.1:0-30685 GCA_948193065.1 Aleurites moluccanus | reverse complement strand
AAAATGCATCATCTTTTTATATTTCTTGGGTCTTATATTATATATTGTTTAATAATGTGTCATTTATTCTTATCATTATATTTTAAATTAATTGAATTTAGTCTCGATTAATTTAATTAGATTTCGAATTGTCAAAATTAGATCTCGATTATTTTATATATTAAATATAAATTAAATATAAAATATTAATACTAATAATATTAATTAAAATTACCATAAACATTCAAAATACATATTAATATAATAACATAACGTAGATTAAAATATAAATAATTTAATTTGTTATATTATCACTTTACTAAATTAATAATCTAATTTTTTTTAATATGTAAAACATATTTATTTATGGGTAATTAGTATAATATTATAAAATATTGGAAAATTATAATAAATTGTATAAAATAGATAAAAAAGAATATAAAAAGAATATTTTTTTTTTGGTGTAAAAAATAGTATTATGGTTGGAGATGAAATTACTGTTTGATATGATATAAACTGTAAAATGGTGTAAAGTTGACTGCATAATGGTGTTTATGGTTGGAGATGGTCTAAGCTGTGTTTGAACTTCAGATCATGTGAGTGAAAACTTTTCAGTGAGATAACAGAGGTTGAGTAGTTAGAGAAGAAATTTTCATAATTTGGTTTTTCCAAATGTAAATAGTAGAAATGATGGTTAAAAAGAATGGTATATGTTTGGTTGATTTTATTTGAGTTTTGATTATTTTTTTATTAATTTTTATTTTTTCTATTTTACGTTTTGATTGAATTTTAATTAATTTTGATTAAGTTTTAATTAATTTTTTGTTGATTAGTTGTTGTTATATTGTCTAAATTTTTGATTGATTTTGGTTGAATTTTGATTATTTTTCAATTCTTTTACCTCACGTTTTAATTGAATTCTAATTAATTTTGATTGATTTTTGATTAATTTGATTTAATGGATAATAGAGAAAGGAAGAAGTTATATCTCTCTCCTTTAATTAAAAACAGATAATGCTATCCAAAAAAGTGAAAATATCTTCATATCAAATAATAAAATTTAGTAAATATTATGAAGGGGATGCATAAATAATGAAGGGATTAGTTTTGATACTTCAATTTATGCCTCGCATATTATAATATTTAAATTTTATTTTATTATTTAAAAATATTTAAATTTAGGATGACAGTCATTTTAAAATATTTTTATCTAATTTCGTTTATTTATTTTTTTCGGCAGTCCTACGTGCCATGTCAAATCAATTTTTTTAATATTTTTCATATATCCATTAAGCAAATCAAAGTCAGGTCCGCATGTGCAAGATTCTTCTTTCATTTTCAACCTTATCTCTTTCGACCATCATCTTCTTTTTTTTTATTCAAACACAAATACAAAGAAAAAATTAAAACTAAAAATTAAAATCCTTTTATAAAACCCTAATAATAAACAAGTATCCAATTCTCTCTTTATATAATTTCTCTTTCTATAAGTCAAAAACACTTTTTTTTTTCTCTTAATTGCGTTCATGTTCCGTTCATTACTTAGAACTAAATTCCTATTTGTTTCTCTGACTTATCTCCTTTCGTTTTCCATTGAAGATGCTCGAATTTGAAGAGAAAGAGAGAAGAATGGGTTATCTGCATATTTTTATTCAACTTTGTGATTAGAGTTTCGCAGATAATTCGTGTTCCTTATTTCTCCTCATTGCTCTACTTTTGTTGTTACGGTTGGCTTACCAATGTGAACGATGAGATTAAGGAGCATTTTGATGTGTCTGTTGATGAGTTTCAGAGTATTCAAAGAAGGAACAAGAAAAGAATGGATCAGTTAACTCTGTATTGGCTCACACCATTTGGACAGAGGAGACTGAAAACTCTAGAAGAAGATCGATTGATTGGAAATCGACACCGTTTGACCTTTGATTATGTGAGCTTTGGGATTTTTAGCATTATTTATGGGCATGGGTTGCTCTTATGACCGTCGTTGTTAGTTTATGGAGAATCAGAAACTCAGCTAGTAACGAAAAATGAAGACAAACACTGTTGTGCAAATAATGTTGCTTTGTTGTTTTAGAGTGGGAATAATTGCAGAAAAATGGATCCATGTTGGGTGGAGATTTTGACAAATCTTCTGGTTTCATTCACCTCAGGAAACTCGACGAGGTCTCATTTTTTTCCCTTTATTCTTCTTCTTTAATTTTTCAATAACCCTAGTTGAAAATTGATCAGTTTTTCTAGATAACAAAATTACCTAAAGGAAATTTGTACTGTAGTTGAAGATGATGGAGAAAGTAAAAGTAACAATGAAGACAATGAAATAACAGCGGTCGGAGAGTGGGGAAACAAAACTGATTATAAAGAGTTGTTGGTGAGTTGGGAGGCAGTGTTGAGGATGAGAATAGAGGATTTGGGATAGTACAGATATCAGGATTTAACGACCATTAAACTGATTTTACTTATTTTCAATTATGGGATTAACTTGTTTTTGAGTTTATTTGAGTTGAATAATATTAATTTGATGAGAAGCAAAAGAGATGAAGAAGAGGAGAGAGTGTGGTTGGATAGTTTTTGGCTTTTAAAATCAATAATTATCTACGCGTAATAGAGAAAGTGAATTTGTGGTTAATTGATGTGGAAAAAAAATAAAAAAATATTGAGTTATAAAATTCAGATCGTTAATTTTTAGACGAAAATTAAATAGAAGTATTTTAAAGTAATTGTCATTTTAAGTTTGAATATTTTTAAGTAATAAAATAAAATTTAAATATTATAATGTGCGCGAGTTATAAATTGTAGTAGCATTGGTGAATCTAATCCATTAGAAAGAAATAAAATATAGATGTTTTGAGCAACATAGACACAAAACAAAAATAACCAATCCAATTCCCAAACAATGCTTGCAAGGCGAGTGACTGCGGTATAAATGAATTTTTTTTATTAAAAACAGTAATTTTGAAAAATAAAACTTTCTACCGTAAAAATGATTTTTTTTTTTAGTTTTATAGTATTTTTAAAAATTTCCCTAGTTATTAAAGCTGAAACTGGTCCATTTACCCTTGGACATCACAGTGGCTCAGAATCAATACCCACATCCACAGTAAAATGAGTCCGTGGGTCGAAACTATCAACAGACGGCAACGGAAAACTCGTTGTCTGTTGGATGAAACTATACATTTTCGATCAAATAAAATCTAATTTTTTTCATCATTTATTTAAAAATTAAAAAATAAAATAAAAACTCAGAAAATAAAATCCACACGGAGGAGGACGATCACTCCCCTCTTCTCTTGTTCAGTTATTGATCTCTTCCGGATCGTCCCATCTTCTGGTGGCAACGACGACGGCGACGACGGCTTCTCTTCTCCAGAGATCAGTGCCAAGAGCTCTGGAGTCGGCAGCCGCAGAAGTTTTGAAAGGTCCTTGTCGCCGATCTCGCCTGCTAAGATTTTGATTCAATCCGTCTCTGTTGTCAGATTCCAGTGGTTCATTCCAAATGCTACTAGGATTTTTCTTTTATCAATTTAGAATTGTTAGATTTTATTTGATTAAGATTTTTGCTGTTGATTGTTTGCTATCTATTTCAATGGATGTTGGATTTAATTTTGTTTTTGGTTTAAATCTTGATTGTTTATACTGGAATTTATGTTTTTAACTAAGTTTACATATTAATTTGCAATCTGGATTTGTTTGCTTTAAAATGATTTGTATTAATTTTATGTCCAAAATAAATCTGTATTGAGCATTACCACTCACTTGCAGATCTTTACATTTCTCAGTGAGTTAAGTGAAAATCCAGAGCCTATAACCCTAATTCGGTATTCAGTTAAAAGAAAATGGAGGTAGAAAATGTAGACGATACATCGACGGTGGTGAGCCTCCTCCCTCTCGCCTCCGTCTCTCAGCAGCCCTACGTATCTGAGCTTCTCTCCTTCACTATCG
Organism: Aleurites moluccanus; assembly: GCA_948193065.1. Lineage (NCBI taxonomy): Eukaryota > Viridiplantae > Streptophyta > Magnoliopsida > Malpighiales > Euphorbiaceae > Aleurites > Aleurites moluccanus. The sequence goes on along the minus strand of CANXYC011068498.1, from coordinate 26,767 downwards.
ATCGCCTCCACAAAGTATGCTTACTTCAATTTAATTAGGAAGCCAAATAATGCAACTTCCTCCTTCAATTTATATGGTAATTTGCGAGGTTTAGTGATTCTTTAACCTTTAACCATTCTTTATTGTTGGAAGGAACCAGAGCTGTTGCGAGTTGATGCGGAGAGGATACAAAGGCAAATGCAGGAAGTGGCAGTAGGCAATTACCGTGCTTTCATTGCTGCAGCTGATGCTTTACTTGCAATTAGAGAGGAAGTGTCTTCTATTGATAAACATCTTGAATCTCTGGTATGGATAATACTTATTTATTCCATTATCTTATTGAAAATTACTTGATTAAATTGAAATTTGAAGTGGAGGACATTCATTTTGGTATTATGAATAGTAATTTAAAGGAAACACACATTATGCACCACGGACGTGTGGTCTAAAATCTCTCACACTTTTTCCTCTTTCGATATTATTAGTTTTTTAGTCATTGGGATCCAATTTAAATACTTTTATACAACTTTAAATAAGGATTTAAGGGGTTCAATTACAAAGAAAAGCTTATCACTGGGGGCCTGAACTTGGGGAATTAAGTGTAAGTTTTAGGAGAAGCACTCATGTTATATACGCTTTAAACTCTACATGAGCAGTAAGCAGTTGTCTCTGATTCTATACAATGCATGGAAGGGTATGAAGGCCATGGGATATTTCCCCCTATGGATGTTGCCATAGGGTACAATTAGGAATTTAGGATCAACAAAGTAGTGGAGGCAACCAGACATGAGGCAAGGAATGAAAAAAAATGATCATGAGGAATCTGATTGTTTTAGAGGCTGTTTGGAGCTCTTCAGAAAATTTTATGTAATTCATTTACAAATTTACTCTTTATATGTTTGGAACCTCATAAAATAATTTGGAATTTTATATTTATAATCCTATGGAGATATACTCGAGCTAAATTCTATCAAAATTGGTAGAATTTGCAAATGAATTTTAAACTATATATACATACAATAAATTTTTATAAGAATTTTATTTTTTGGTATTTAAGATACAAAACATGAGTTTTGTGAAATTTATGTGCAAATATAATTAATTTCATTTTCATTTGGCTGCAAAGACAATGTAAATGATAAGCTACTTTACTCTTTTCTTGAATTTGAGTATTTGATTTTTATTTCAATCTGATGTGTTAATTTATTCTTCATAGTTGTGCTTGTTTGTTATTAGATGGTTAGATATAGTTTATTCAATCTACAGAAGATTGCAATAAATTTGGTCTCTGTCTTTTTTATATTTGTTTGTAAGCTTTTAAGAATTTGGCGAAATCATTGTAGGCTAATGGTTAATATTTTCCCATTGGCAGATAATTGAGATCCCAAAGCTGACATCTGGTTGCACAGAGTTCATCGAATCTGCCAAGCATATTTTAGAGGAGAGGAAGATGAACCAAACATTGTTAGCAAACCATAGTACATTGCTTGATTTGCTTGAAATCCCTCAACTTATGGACACGTATGTGCTTTACAAAATTGTTAAGGCCATTTGTTTTAAATTTAATCAATTTCCAAAATTTTAGAGATATAAAGTGTTGTTTCTTGGCTAGATTGTTAAAACCCTCATAGTTCATGCATTTTTTGATTTGAAGCTTTAAAAGAACTATTTTCACTCTGAATTGTATGTGATAATCTGTATAAGCGAAGTCCAGAATAAAAGAAAAGTTTTCCAAGAGATATCACTAAGATAAACAATGCAACTGACTTTTAGGCTGGTGTATGAGAAGGAAAAAATTCTATACAGCTACTTGGAAGACTGAAACTGGAGGATGAAAACAAATGTAGAAGTATTTGGAGGATATTATTCCTCCTCTTCTCTTAGTTGACTCTGGAAGCTTACTACTGATTTTTGTGAGGCGGGAAACTCTTTGTGTTAGAAGTATTTCTTTTAGGCTGTGTGCTGGCTTGTTATGAATAATTTTCGTATGGATACTCCTCCCTAATACTTAAAAAGCTGCATAGCAAATTGCTTTTTGCATAGAGGAATTATCACTAATCATTCAAGATAAAATAATATTAATACCACAGCCACTGATTGAATGTTTGCTGTAGATGGTGGAAAAGGATCAACTTAGGCAACCTCAGGTAGTTTGAGAATTGTCTGAAGCTTAGTTAAGTTGAGTTTTGCTTGGTGAGTGGTGACCATTGAAAGAATGATTGATTCTGACATTCTCTAGCTATAGACATCTATGTTGAAGGCTAAAGGCTTAAAAGTTTAACTGATTCCTAACCTTTTGCAGATGTGTAAGGAATGGAAATTATGATGAGGCTCTTGATTTGGAAGCATTTGTTTGCAAACTCTCAACCATGCACCCCAAGTGAGTGATGACCATCTGACTTCCTTCTAACTGATATTATTTTGACATTTGACTTTGTGACTACTCACACTTTGTTTTTTCCCCACTCAAAGATTACCTGTCATTCAAGCACTAGCCGCAGAAGTTAGGCAGACCACTCAATCTCTTTTGTCTCAGCTTCTTCAGAAACTTCGATCTAATATACAGGTACTATGATGGTTATGTTAAGCTTAGACTGTTAAATATAACATGAATAATTTATGTACATTAATTGGGATTTTATGCGTGCTTGCTTTTGTGCCTCTAAATTGCAGTTGCCAGAATGTCTCCGGATTATTGGATATTTGCGTCGAATAGGAGTATTTAGTGAGTATGAAATGCGTTTGCAGGTAATCTTACAAATGTTTTTTTGTGCATAATTGAATTATTGTGTTTTGGGATGCTAAAAAAGTAGATAGAATATTTAGAATATTTTTTCCTTGTATTGTACTTGCTGCAGAGACATTTAAGTTGCTTGCGTGCTTTCTTCGGTAAATATTCAGAATGCCAGTATTTGACAGGATTGATTTATGTTTCAGTTTCTGAAATGTCGGGAGGCATGGCTTACTGGTATTTTGGAGGATCTGGACCAGCGAAATGCTTATGAGTACTTGAAAGGGATGATAGATTGCCATAGAATGCATCTTTTTGATGTTGTTAACCAATATCGAGCAATATTTGCTGATGACACATCAGGAAGTGAAGAAAATTATGATGGCGGGCTTCTTTTTAGTTGGGCTATGCATCAGATTACTGCACACCTTAAAACTCTTAAAATAATGCTCCCAAAGATAACTGAGGGTGGATCTCTGTCAAATATTCTGGACCAGTGTATGGTAAGAATCTTACATTCCATAGGAAGTTCACATGCTTTTATCTCTTGAATAATTTTAAATTTCTCGAAAAACACTATTATTTTATGAATTGTTAATGTTGGTAACTCATAGGACATCCTTTTCCTTTTTCTTGAAAAACTGAATGAAAGCTCGTAATTCCAAAATTTTCTGCTTTACAAGTAATTTGCAAGACTACTTGACTAGCATTGTTTTTTTCCCTTTTCTTCAGATGACTAGTGGCATTGTTCTTGTGCATTTTCTAGTTTACCCTTTGGTATGGACAGAACTTGATAATGATGCTCTACTTGTTTGTATCATTGGCAGTATTGTGCTATGGGACTTTGTTGGGTTGGCCTGGATTTTCGGGGCTTGCTTCTGCCACTTTTTGAAGAGTAAAGATACATCTTCAGTGTGATTTTCCCTTTTTGTATTGTCCCTTATAATTTTGCTCTGTAAAAGTTGAGTTTGGCTATTTTGCAGGGCTATTCTGAACTTATTCTCAAAGAATATGAGTACTGCTGTCGAAAATTTTCAGGTATATGGAAAGTGGTGATATCTGAATTTTGTTTCTAATAGTGGAGTGAAAATTTTCTTGCCAAGTCTATAGTTCCTTTCTTGCAAACTATGCATTTATTGTCAATTTGAAATTTGATGTTTCTGTTCCAGTTAGTTCTAGATTCACATCGATGGGTTCCCCTACCAGCAGTTGGCTTTCCAACCAGTGGTGTCGGTGAAGAAAATCAAGAGGATGTGACTAAAACATCTTATCTAATGGAACATCCACCTCTTGCAGTGTTTGTTAATGGTAAATTTGTTGCATGTTTCCCAGCCTCTTTGTCCTTTTGCTTGAAATTTTGTTGTTGCTATGTTGCCTACCTTAAAATGCAAGATGACTGACTTATTTGATATGAATTGCATGGATTGGACATTTTCGTGTTAAATGGCACCCAAACTGCCTATGTGATATCTCTTGTAAAATAAGCAGATTTGTTCGATGGCCATGCATGATCGATGTAAAGATGAAAAACATTCATTTTATGCTATCTGAGATTATGGACAAAGAGCAGATAGGTTCCTTGATTACTTAATATAGTTGCATGAAAAAGCAGTCGGGTGTTCTAGTTTGGTTTATTGTTAATTCGTTGGCATCAACTAATATGTGTTGGTTCTCTAGGTGTGTCTGCTTCAATGAATGAACTGCGTCCTTGTGCCCCATTAAGTTTGAAATTTGTGCTTGCTCAAGAACTAATTAAGGGCTTGAAGGCTGTTTCTGACTCTCTGTTAAGATACAATGCAACTAGGATGCTCAGAGAAAATGAATCTGTACTTTTCCTCTCCCTTTGCCGATCTTTTATAGAGGTGCCTTTCTTGATAACTTGGAATAATTTTCATTAGCAAATCACATCTTTGAGTGGCTTTCACTACCTTCTTCTCCTTGCAAACTCTTCTTATTTGTAGGTGGCTTACCCACATTGTGCTATGTGCTTTGGTCGCTGTTACCCAGGGGGTGCTGCTCTTATTATGGATGCAAATAATTTATATGATGGAATTAGTCGCCTATTAGCAACCTCTTCCGCAAGAGAATCCCTAAGACCTGTCAATAACCCTGAGGAAAAGAGTATAACAGAAAACGTGGACCTGCCTGTGGTGGAAAATGGGGTCAGTCCTGATGTCGAAGATACACAGAGTATCCATGCCAGATGAAATGGAGCAGAAAAGCCCCACTTTACACAGATGAAAAAGCGAAGTGAAGCATGATACACCAAATGGGTAAAATCCCAAAAAATAAAAATTCTGATACAGGCTCACACTAATTTTGTAGGTCCCCGTTCTCTTGTATTTTTAACTTTCTGATCTGCCCCTCGCCATTTGTATCCTGTCAAATTTATATTCTTTTATTTTTTATTTTTTTAAATATTTGTTGCAATATACAAGAGGAAGTGATTGCTTCATGGAGATATTGGATCAATGTAGTATAGCACAGGCATTTACAGAGATTTTTGTTGTGTATTATTCTTTTATTTTTATTTTTATTTTTATCAATGTTCTGTATTATTTTTAACAAGGCACTTTTTTGTTTATTCCCTCGTTGTCGTTAATATAAAATGCAACGGAGAGATTTTTTTTTTTTCCTGGAGGGAGAAATACTTGGGATGTTTGATTAGGTGTAATATGACCTGTTTGGAAAAATTCATTTGAAATTATTCGGTTCAATTTTTTTTTTTTTTAAATAACTGAGTTAATTTTTTATATAAAAATTATTTCAAACAACATATACATGTATAATCAATTCAATTTATTTTATTTTTTAATTATTTATATTTATTTAATAATAATTAATAATATTAAAAATTTAAAAAATCACGAGATATATATATATATATATATATATATATTTGATGATGAATTAAATATTAATTAAGTTATATTTCATAAAATAACATGATTTTTATTTATTTTGAAATCATTTATTTTTTATATTAAAAAATTAAAATTTATATACTAATTCTTTTTAAATATGAAAATTATTAAAAAAATTTATACATATTAAATTTTTACAAAACCTAAATTTTCAAACATGAGTATATACAAAACACACAAATAATTTATACCTCTAATTAAGGGTAACAATTCGTATTAGTAGGTCATATTCAAATCATATTGATATATAAACATGAAATGATAATAGTCAACACGAATATGACATAATTAATTTATCATGTCAAAAATTTAAATATGAATATGATCCACTTAATTAATGGTTAATACTATACACGTTCAAAATTTTAAATTAATTAATTTTTTATTTTAATATTAAAAATTATCAAATTTACTAAATTAATTCTTATTGATTTATATTATTACATAAAATATAATTAGATATAAATTTATAAAAAATATTAAATATAAATTATAATTATATTTAATTAGATATATTAACACAAAATTACACATAAATATTAATAAGTGAAGTATGTCATTTTTGGATTAGCAGGTTAATATGAATATTACATGATTATTTTTGTATCACAATTAAGTTGATATAAAATAACACAATAATTTTTATTTTTGTGTTGGATTTATATTATGTCTAATATAGCGGGCCTTCCCCTGGTGATGGAAGGTCCATGTAACATTTTTTTTTTTTTTTGAGATGAGGAACTCATGTAACATTAATACTGCCTATTTAGCGTAAACACAGAATATGGGTGTTTAAATCTTGGAAATCCGACACTTCTAAGGGTAAATCTGATATTGGCAATCTATATTCCGTTTTCAATGTACAAAAAATAATAACAATTTTGTTTTTGGTCTCAACTTGTATTTTGCCAAAATTTTATGATTGGAAGTTTGTCTATACAAGTTAAGCAAATTTTAAGTGAAACTGAAGAAATATTTCAAGCAATTTGGCTAATTATTCAATATTTAATAATTTCTTTTTTATTAATTTGAATTCCAATTCACAACCTCCTATACGTCCACCGGTTATATATCTCTTAAAAAAATGCAATCTCCTAAGCTAAATTTACAGCATGAATAAAAAGAAGAAATTAAAGCAATGGATAAAAATAAAATATTCAATTTGAAAAAAGTACTAATTTATTTAATATTAAAATTAAAAAAAAAAATCATTTTTTAAGCATCAAAGAGTTAGATTTTAATATTACAAGAATTGAATTCAGTCATCACTCATTTCAAAAAATAATTGAATTAAATTTTATTTTATCAATAAAATAAAATAAAATTTTAATTCAAGAATTGTACTTACTGTTTTCTTATTTTTTATTTGTTTTTAATTTCTTTTCTTTTTATGTTTTCAAGTTGAATTGTATCTTCTTCTTCTTTTTTTTTTTTTTTTTTATTTACTCTTATGGATTTGTATTAATTATGTTTTAGTCTTTTGCACTTGTAGTTTGATGAATGAAGTTTATAATTGCTTTTAATTGATAGTTATATTTGTGTTGAATATTTTGTTGAAGGCCAATGATGAGTTTTAATTGATATTTATAAATTGTTGATTGAAATATGACAAGTTGATCTTTTATCTCAAATTAAAAAAAATAAATTAAATTTTAACAAGTTTTGTATTAAATTAATTATTTTGAAATTATGTATATTTATTTAGTGAGAGTTTCTGCATAATTTTTTATCCTCATTTATTTTATTTATTTTAGAACATGTTTTTTAAAATTTTAAGGTAAAATTTTAAATTCATTACGAGGAAGAAATATTATTTAGATATTATTTGTTTATCCTTTTACTTGTATCCAATTTTGTTTTAATTTTTATCTTTTTTTTTTTATAAGTCTCTCCTCCTTGATTTTAATCAAAACTTTGCACCTACGTCTAATTTCAGGATCGTATTCTTCTAACTTTACATTCGGATTGCTTCTCATAAATATCTAAAAGTCTAAGCAATGACAATTAAAAATAAAATTAAAAAATCTAAAGTAATATATTATATCAGTTGTATTGACATTGACAACGTTGTCTTTACCAACAACATTGCCAAAAACTTATTATTGTAAAATTTATAAGTGTATATAGTGTGAACAAGTAATAGTGTATGTATAAAATATCAGTCTTTCAAGAAAGGTATTGACAAATATCAAAATAATAAAATACTATATTATTTAGACAATTGATGAAGGATTTGTTGTGAATTAAGTAAACTAAATTAATGCATGTAAATATTAAGTTTAATTCAATATAAAAGGCCTAGAATTTAAAATTTGTCAATTAATTATCTATAACTTTTCTATATTTTTTATATTAATTTTATTTTTATTGAAATTAATAATTAAATTTTTTTAAATTATATGATATTCTCTCTCAAAATACAACACATATATTCATATTAACTTTATGTCTTCCTTCGTCATCACAAACAATTAATATAAATATATTAAGTTTTTATAAAAATTATTTTTAACAATCACAAAAGAGTATTATTATTTAAAAACAATACATATCTTTGGTAAGTTATCTTAATGAATTAATATTATATTTTCATTCTCGCTGTTTCACACAATATTTTTAATTTATGTAATCAATGATCAAGTAATTATAAATTTTAAGCACTAAATTAAAAAATTAATTATAACAAGTAATTCTCAATCAATCAAATATAGATAATTAAAAACTAATCATGAAATTATATCTAAATTCTAGAGAAAGAAGTTTAGTTATTCATGATTAAAAGATAAGTAATTAATTTAACAAACAAATTATAATGAAACATAATAATAATCTTTATTGAATTGAAGAATAGAGTTTAAGAAATAACTATTTGATGAATTTGGATTGAGGGAAGCTTCAATTTTGAAAACTTCTCTTGCCAAGACTTCAAAAATAACTAAGAACTACTTTTAAGAGAGAGTGTTACAAGAGTAATTGAACTCCTCCTAAGACTTTATTCAATCTTATTTATATATAAAAGTCTAAAATTTATGTTTAAAAAGGTTTGTAAGTCTTAAAAAAATAAGAAATTCGATGTAAATTAATATTCTTGAAGCTGGATGAAACTAGGAATTTTTTTTTTTTGGCAAGAAAAAATCTAAAATTACACCACCTTCAGATATACATGGTTGTGCACATAAATCTTGCATGGCCGTACATATCTCAACTCCAATTGGCAATAAAAACGAACTTAGGTAAATTTAGAAAAATCTGCACGACAGGGTAACTTCATCTTGCACGCCGTATACTTGTTTAATGCACTTTTAGGATATTTTTCAACACTGGATAATTTCAAAATAAAAGACACGGTCGTGTACTCCCATGTTGCACGGTCATGCATGCATCTTCATGCTTTGATTTGCGCTTTTTGACCGCTCTTTGCTTTTGACTTTAATCTGAACGAGTATCGAATCTCCGTTTTATTGAATTTGCACAATAAACTTTCAAAATGCATAAAAAACACACAAAATATAAACTACAAAAGTAAAAAAGTAAACAAAATAAAGAAAATCAAAACATAAACAATATAATAGACAAATTAATTTAATCATTTGCTTTTAATATTAACACTATATTTCATACTTATCACTTAACATTGTGTATATAAAAAATAAATTTAGTTTATTATATTTTCTTATTTACCAATTATTTATTTAATAATAACTAATAATATTGAAATTTTTAAAAATTTATGATATATATTTATGTAATTTGATGATAAATCAAGTGTTAATTGAATTAAATTTTTAAAATGATTTTTATTTTAAATTTAATTAAATTTTATTTAAAAATAAAATATTATAAATTATCTTATTTCAAATATAAAACTTGATAAAGTGAAATTCATTTAAATTGAATTATTGTAAAATTTAAGTTTCCATAAGAAAGTGAAAGAAAATATTGAAGAAAAAAAAAATATGAAGATTTTGTTAAATTAAAAAGAAAGAGAAGGAGAGAGATATTGCACTACGGTACGGTACGTTTTATGCGCAAGAAAAACCATTTTCTGGTTATCATCAACAAAACCCTAAACAGTAGAATTCTCTGACGATTGCTTATTGCGAAATAGAAAAGGTACAACTTTCTAAATTAAACTCCTTTTTTTTATTATTTTTAAATTAATAATGGGTTGGGTTTGGTTGATCCTTAATTGAACTATACTTTGCTTAATCTCTGTTTGTTTTGCTGGAAAAGTCCAGGAAACATCTATCTAGAACTGAATCTTGGTTGAGTTACACACCTGAGTGTGAAATAAAAAAGCTAAATTTAGGCTTCATTTGTTTAATTCAAGATAAATAGTTCAATTTCCTCGGGCTTTGTTATTAATTAAAAAATAAAAATTGGAATTTTAATCATCAGGAAGCAACTCAAATTGGAATAAACAGTGAGTTTTGGATTTTATGAATTTTTAGAGATTGCTTTATGCTATATGTAGTCTTTTAAAGAACATTATAGCTTTTGAAGAATGAACGAGTTGTAGTTGCGTTTCTGTGAATATGGCTTGATGCCCTTGTATGTTTGCACTTTGCATCTTCTGTAAAAGATTCTGCAATGGCATCCAATGCGAGTGACTCTATGGAACAGCAGCAACCGTTCCAGAAGTTGCAGATATACTCTACCTCTAACACTGGAGTTACACCCTTCTGGAGAGGTTTCTCTCTCTCTCTCTCTCTCTCTCTCTCTGAGTTGCACACAAACACATTCTGCCCAACTTAATTCCATATTTTTTTTTTCAGAGAAGTATGAAAGGGATGCTAAGAAGTATTGGGATATCTTCTACAAGCGACATGAAGACAGAGTAAGGCTCTTGGCCATCCTGCTAATGCTGCTATTGTGTATTTTAGAATTGTGTTCTGTCTTGTATATGGCTGTTTGGTAATGTCTGTTAGTATGATTTGCTGGAAATTGTTAAGAAGCTATTCTCTGAGGTGCTTGATGCTATTTTTGCCTAAATTATTTTCTTTATTTATGGATAATGACTTTTCATCTTGTTTTCTACTATTTGATTTTATTCTTCAGTTTTTTAAGGATCGGCATTACTTGGATAAGGAATGGGGTCAATATTTCACTGTGAGTATTGAAAAAATGAAGAGGAAGAGAGGATGAGTTTCCATGGTTATTGTTTCCTTATTTTTGTAATCTTGTAAATTTTTAACTTAATTAATTTTACTATTTTCAGGGAGCAGGGAGAAAAGTCATTCTAGAGGTAAAATCTATATAAGCTTTTCGACATCATAGTTTCCTAATGGTTGGTTATTGATAACTAATGCTGATTAGCAGGTTGGTTGTGGAGCTGGGAACACCATTTTTCCTCTGGTTGCAACCTACCCTGATATTTTTGTTCATGCATGTGATTTTTCACCACGTGCCGTTAACTTGGTTAAGGTTTGCCTACTTGAGTTTATACTTCTGATCCGTTGTAATTATTTATGATTGAACATAGTCATGAATTTTACTCTTTTTATTGTTCTTGTTATTTTCATTTTGGATGTCATGGCATGAATCTAGATTTTGGGGTTAGACATGTAGGATTTGGCATTTAAATTATATGGGGGAGAGCTTTAGAATTGATAATTAAGGGAATTTTTTTTATTTGAAAATTTTTCATTATTTATTGAGCTTTGTCTTGATAAATTGAGCTCAATCAAAGTAACTGTAATGCTAAATTCTACTAAGTTCTGATCCTGATTTAGTTGGGGTTGGCTGTACAGATTATTTTTCTCCTTTTGCTTGGTTTAGGTTTTTATTCATAAAAGGGTCCACAGACACTGGACTTTTTCACTTTTTAAACCCTTGTCATCCTAGGTCTACCTTTAATTTCTTTTTCAGCAGCACATTTGTTGGTTCATGATGAACGGACATAAAATATCTGTCACCTCTCTCTCTACCAATTTTGATGAATTTTTTCTCATGTCTTCAATGTTCTATCCACCACACACAAGGTTGTGCCTTAAGTTTATGAATGGAAAGTGGATGTTGACATGGAGTGCGTTGACATCTGCAACTTAATCTTGATTGCAAATAGATTTTATCTGGAGGCTAATGGAATTTGAAAGATTTTACCTTGATCTTGAATTTGAAAGATTTTATCTTGATCTTGTTCATTATTCTAAGCCATTTCTTTTGCTTGTTGCAGACACATAAAGACTACAAAGACACCCATTTCAGCGCATTTGTATGTGATCTGACCATTGATGACTTAACCAAGGAAATTGCTCCATCTTCAATTGATATTGTGACAATGGTATTGATTGCTAGTTATGATTTACAATGTTTACATGCTTATAATTGCATTAGTTTCTTCCAGTTTGTTGATTGATAACTGCTGTCCAACCAACTTTGTTTTTTGAGCAATTTGCTCTCTTGCCTTAATGCTTAAGCTTAACTCATTAATTCTCTCCCTCACTTTTTTAAGCAGATATTTGTCTTATCTGCAGTGTCCCCTGAGAAGATGCCTCTTGTCTTGCAGAATATTAAGAAAGTTCTTAAGGTAAATAATCACTATAAGTAGAATATTAAATTGTATTATGAACTTGTTAAGATGAATTCTTTAGTTGAAGTGAATCCAACTTTTTTCTTTTTCCAGCCAAATGGTTGCATACTGTTTCGTGACTATGCTATAGGCGACCTTGCTCAGGTAACTAATTTATGCTTAAATTGATACATGCTGAATTTCTATGCACATCATTTGTTGACCATCTTGCTTTCTTTGTGTTGGTGCTGTGACCCAGAATATTCGTGAGTTTTTTTTTTTTTATCTTTTTTCTAAATGTCAGTGCATATTTGCATATATACTATATAGCCAGAAATATTGGCTCATGTGCTTACATGCATACAAGTCATTTATCTGGCCTTCTTTAATGATGCAAATTGAACCTGGTTCTAGATGCTTAAAGGTCAAAATCTCACATAGTGTGTCTTCAATTTTTTTAATGGGGAATAGGGCTCGAGAAGAGTATCTTGATTGCAGAATATTTAAGTTCTAAGCCTGGAAGGATGTTTAGTCCGACAATTTGTTAAAATTCATTTGTCTCTCTTTTTTCTTTTTCTTTTCCCCCTATTCTTCATTTGAATGATTTGGCAACTGACTGCTTTTGCTTTCCTTCGCGTTTCCCTGTCTCCCACTTTTTCTTTCTCATTTCTATGTCTATTGTTGCTTTTGGTCCTTATATAACCGGCTCCTTCCATTGTATCAACAGGAAAGATTCACTTGCAAGGATCAAAAGATCAGTGAAAATTTTTATGTCAGGGGTGATGGCACTGTAAGTTCAGAAAATATGTGCATTTTCCTTGCAGTTCTCATTTGATTACCAGAAATTAGGTAATAGGAATAATCTCTCATTCACATTCTTGGTCTCTCATATTTGGCACCCATGTGGATGTAGAAATCAAGCTAATTTTCTTGCTTGTTTCCTCGTTCCAGTATCCTTCAATTCCTGATCCTAGTCTCTAGTCTTGGTAACCAAGCAGGGCCTCAATATTTTAGTTTTTTTAATTTGCCAGCATGCTATATGATCTTTGCCCTCTACTTTTTCAGCGCGCTTTTTACTTCTCAAATGACTTTTTGGCAAGCTTGTTCAAAGACAATGGATTCGACGTTGAAGAACTTGGTTTGTGTTCCAAGCAAGTGGAGAACCGGTCACGTGAATTGGTGATGAATAGGTAAATGATGAATAATATTAAGTATGGGGGAAAATTTTCTGGCAAATCATTGATTAATCTTTTCACAACTGGCAGTAATATACCTTATATCCTATGTTGTTCCTTTTTCAATAACATCTGGTACAATTTTATTATCTAATTTTAGGCGTTGGATTCAAGCTGTATTCCGATTTTCAGACGTTTCAAACTCTTTTTGTAAAAAATGTGGAATGGAGGAAGACCTCCTTGGTCAAGAAAATGTTGAGCATAAGGTCAAGGAAACTTTGAACAATGTTGAGGTTGACATATCTGAGGGTTTGGCTGCTGAAATGTTTGGAATTTTACCTTCCCACAATAGTGAGGTAAAGTTTACCTGATGCTTCCTCGTTCTATCCATTTTATTAGTTAACTATTGGTCTATTGCAAGAATCTGTTTGACCATGCTTCAAAATGTTGTTTTAAATTAAAAGGACACTCATGCAGCATGATTTTTTCTTATTTGATGAGATTTTCTAGAGCAGAAATTAATTGTTAGCTTTTTGGTGCTTTCCATTGTTTTTATATTCAGAATCAATATGCTAAGAAATTCTTTGAAGATATTGATGCACGTCTGTTTTTTTTTTTTTTCCATTAATTTTTAACAAAAGGCTATTGAAGTTAAACTTGGAGGCCAGAATTTCAAGATTAATGTACTGTCCAAAGAATATCAACACACATGTAAATCAACCGGCTTGATGCTCTGGGAATCAGCTCAGATGATGGCTTCTTTGCTGGCAGGAAATCCAACTATTGTTAAAGGGAAAAAGGTGTTGGAGTTGGGTTGTGGATGTGGAGGCATTTGCTCTATGGCTGCTGTTACATCAGCTGACCTTGTAGTTGCTACTGATGGAGATACAAAAGCACTTGACCTGTTGACACAGAATGTTGCTTCTAACCTTGGACCGCCATCACTTGCAAAACTAATTGTGAAGAGACTAGAATGGGGAAATAGAGAACATATACTAGCCATTAAGGAGCTCAATCCTGTAGGTTTTGATGTCATAATAGGCACAGATGTAACTTACATTCCTGAAGCTATTTTGCCCTTGTTTGCAACTGCAAAAGAGCTAATGTCATCTAACTGTAATGGAGAAGACCGGGAACATGCTCTGATTCTCTGCCATGTCCTGCGCCGTGTTGATGAACCATCTATAATTTCATCTGCATCTCAGTTTGGTTTTAGGTTGATTGATAAGTGGCCAACAGGAATTTCATCTAATTCAACTCAAAGCATCATTGGCTCTTGGTTCCCTGATGATGGCGGCGACAAGTACATCCCAAATACAGCATTGAATATCATGTATTTCTGCCTGCAGTAAAACTTATTATATACCCATTTTGCCTTTTCTTTTCTTGCTAAGATCTAAAATATAGTATGAAGACATGTTAGATCCTTGTTTTGTAATGGCATGATTAATTTTGTTTTATCATTCTTCCTTGAGGTGATTGAGATGCTAAACAAAGTTGGCATAATAAAATGTATAAACAAATTGTCATTATCCATTATTGAATTTATGCTTTCTTTTCAAGATCTGAAATTCCATTCCATACTTTTCTTGATTTTATTTTGAGAATTATTTGTAGCTAGACCTCACTCACTTGTGAACCTTTCTTTGGCCTTTGTATGTATGCTATTAGGCAAGTGCACTTCTGATTCACATGTAAAATGCACACTGCACTGTACAAATTGTATAGCAAAGAAATAGAAACTTCCATGAGTGGAGAATTTCAAAAGTTGGTAAAGAACTGAAGAACAAAGTCAAAAGCAACTTCAATTATATGTGTTGGTTAAATATTAATTCATCAAGGTGCAGTGCAAATGATGAAAATTACTGTATCAAGACCTAAAGATTCGTCATGGTCAAAATTAAAATTGATAAAACAAGTGGTAATGTCCATTCTAAGTTGAATGGCAAACCCTTTTATATCTAATGAAACTAGGTTACTTGTTTCGACCAATCCATAACACACTTCATTCTCCATATTTAGCTTGTACATTAGTAAATTACCTCTCAATTGTCATTCTCTTTCATTACAGTTTGTTCAAGTGTATTCTGATAAATAATTGTCTAATAAAATTTAATTTCTTTTTTACACTTGTGTATGGAAAACGTAAAAATTTTCTTTCTAGTGTTGGTTTCAATAATTGAATTCTAATTAAGGAGCAATGTCAACTAGTGAATTTGTAACTTACAAATAGCACCATTCTCCATTGATTGGTCTGTTTTAATTAATTTTGGAATTTAATCATTAAAGTTGCTCCTTTTTATGAGCAAGATGAAGTCACCGAATTGAATATTATCATTATATTCATGAAAAATTCACTATAAAATCTCGACTCAATAGCACTCTCTAGGGTGATAAATATAAGTATACGATTTCTATTTATTTTTTTTAATATATTAGGGAGGAGAAATCAATTATGAATTTATTATTTAGATCTTATTTAATTTAACTGTTTATAATAGTTGGTGGCTGGTAGCTGATATTAATTGTTTCAAGTATTTGATAAAATTATTATTAGTTGTTAGTTATTAATATATTTAATAACTATTAACAATAAATATTAATATTTATTTTTTATTTAAATATTATTTTTAAAAAATAATTTAATTTTTTTACTAAAAAAATATGAGTTTTTTTTTTTATTTAAAAAAATTCCAAATTGGAGCTTTTATAAACAGTTATTTAACTAACAGCTTTGCTAACAATAACCAAATAATCGCTGTGAGTAACCAAATAATTATGAAACAGTTATTAGGAATTAAAAAGCTAACAAATGTATCAAAAGATTTTATCAAATATCCACTAAAAAAATATATTATTATTATTAAATTATATTTTAGTGTATCAAATGATAAATTTGTTGAATCTACAATATGGTAAAGATTTTTATAATTAGTTTTGTATATGATAAAAAAAATTTGTTTGGTATTAAAATGGAAACTATGATTTTGAAAACCTAAAATTTTATAATTAAAAAAATTTTAAATATGTTATTTAGCTATTCTTAAATATTTATGATTGGGATAAGTAAAATTTATTTTAAAAACATTTTTAATAATAGCTAACTAACATTTCTGATATAATATATTTCTCAATAAGAAGAATATGTGCCAAATTATACAGTGAAATATAGTTTAACTATAAATATATTTTTTCTTAAATAATAGATTCAGAATCGAATGGTAAAATATATATATATATATGCCAAATTGATGACATAGCATAGTTAATCTTCTCAGTTTCTTTAAAAATATGGCAAGTGAGTATGTTGGATTCAAATCCTCTCCCTCCACCATTATGTAAAGAATTTTGGTCAATGTGGTAGTGAAAATTATTAAAGAGAGAATTATTACAATACAGAACCTATAATTTTTCAGTATATTTAAGAAGAATGACTAACTTAACACTATATAATAGTGGATTAATTAGGGTTACCAACCCACTTTTAGTGGTATTTGAGTTCTTTTGAGGACTAAAAAAATTTTAAATTTGAGTATTCATTGGAGTTAAATTTAATAAAAAAATCTACAACAGTGTTTAATAGAAATTCTCTTTCTTTTTTACCTCTAAAATTAACAGTGTGTCAGGATTAGGGTTAGCTAGTAATTAGTTGACATACACTTGTTTTTTTCTTTTTTTTCCCCTCAAGTTATTCTTTTAACTGTTTTTTTTTTGTTTTCAGCATCTCAAAATATATCACAAACCAGCTTTTCATACAATGTATAAATCCACAAAGGAAAATACTCTTGTGGTCTGTTCTCAAAATTCAAATTATAGTCTACAATTCAACACATACAGCTCTGCATCTATTTGCAGAAATCGTTTATAGTAAACGACAATCATTTGAGTAAAGACCATGATTGACTGACTGCTTCTTTACTTTTGATTTTGATTGTTTTGCATTAAAATGTTGTTGCTAGTATTTATAGTGCTTGAATATTTGAATTCCAAATTATAATTCATTGACAAGGGTTCAATTCTGGGGTAAGACTATTAACTGATTTTTTTTTTAACAAAGAATTCATATAACTGACTTTAATTAATTTTGTGATTAAAGTTAGATTGAGTTGAGTTAAGTTTTTTCATTATTTTTTTACGATACTTATTCTGCAATTGACATGTTCACAAATTAATTAATTATCATTGAAACTTAATTATTGTTGTATTCATATAGATTATATATGCCCTTAATGGCAATGAAACACTGATTATCATCAAAATTTTCATCTCTTACAGTGTTAAAAATGAAAATCTCTAATTTATTTTTAATCATGAACGTAGTTTGCCAGCAAGAATAAAAAGAATAAGACTCCATCATAGCTTCAAGTCATCACTCAACTATCATTAATTGGAAGCTAAATATGTATTTAATATTTTTTTATTTTTAAAATGAAAAGGTGGGCAATTGCCCACAATTTACACCATGTAGCTTGCCACTCTATATACATTCAAGTTTCTCTATCTTGATCTATGCAAAAATTTGTGCTGCAAGCTAGCTAGTGTGAACACATTCAGCTGTTGTTTCATAGAAAATCATGTCTCCTTCCTGCAGGACCAGAAACTGCATACCTTTGGTGTCTCAGATATTATTAAATAATATAAACAATTAATAAAAGCAATGAATAAATAATTGTCATCAGTTTATAAAATTACATGCTCCAAATAATAAGATCCATGGAGAGGCAAAAATGCTCTTACATGTATATCAACCTAAATACTCTTTTTAATGATGAAACACAATATAATCAGATCCCATGATCTTACAATCCCACACAAATGAATATTGATTATTTACTGGTACTAAAATGATTGATTTTCAAGAGTATAAGATTTCAACTGGATCAGAAGCCTAATTAGCCAAAGCAATGTTAATTAATTTCTTTCTGAAAAAATTTAGAATAGACTGTACTTGTTCAGAAATATCAGTAGCTAGCATCACTTATAGTGCATGTTTAGCTTATAATTTTCTTTTCTTTTAACAAGAATGAAAGATCAAAAGATTAAAACTGTGATAGGAGATTGAGACCAATGAATTAATTTCTTGTTTGTGTCCAGTGAGAAAATAGACTATATATAAGCAAAGGATTAGCACAAACTGCTATTGAGTTAATATCTCTGATTGAGTTTTTGCCTCGTGATACAAATGGTTGAGTTCAATTCCTGACAGGAACCAAAAGATTAGCAATAACTAAAACAAATTATATATCAATCTGCATATAATTATAAGTCAAAAGGATTAACAAAATCTCAAACAAATTAAAATTAAGATTTATAAACAAACATAGAATCATAGATGTACATAGAGAGAAAAGATGGTGGGGTGACAGACAGAGAGTGAGCACGCAAAGCTTCGAGCATGAAAATCATGCAAGAAAATGCCATGTGTGCTCACTCTCTTCTGTCACCTCCCTTACCCTTTCATTTTAAACCCCTTTTAAAATCCAAGTAGGCACTAGGCAGGCAGTAGGATCTTGCACAGTCCCAATTAAAACAAAACAAAAACCCTATTTTTGGTATTACTTCTACTGTTCCATACACAGAGAGTATAGTATCTGTATTGGAACAACTGCTAAATTTTGCTAGTTTCTAGCTTGTGTATACAAGTGATGGGATGTTGGGGCTTTATATAGAATGGGAAAGAGCACCTAAAAGCATTTCCTCATATAATAATACACAAATGTTGTTTCGAGAAAGATAAAAGGAGAGAGAGAGAGAGAGAGAGAGAGAGTCCAAAGGCATATCAATTAATTGACTATATAATTATATAAATATATATGTAGATGTCGTGTTTGATCCCAAACCAGTAACCAGTAACCTGTAACCATACACATTTATTCAAATTACTTTTACCAATGTACCTTGTAAGTCTAAATCTTTAACCCCCCAATCCAATTGGGCTATCTTTCTCTTTTATCATCTTCTTCACCTTCTTCAATTCTATCTCTTCCCAGTGCACCTTGGTCAATCTTGTCTTCTATATTTAATATGTTTTCCACCAAACCAATCAGCCTTCAGTCCATATAACATTAGATTCAATCTCCCGAACTCTTCGTCATCATCATGTTTTATATTTTTTTATGCATCATTTTATTTATAAAAAAAATGTAACCGTTAAAATTTACCTATGAGCTATGAGCTTAAAAATTTACAAAACATTAAGTGCATCATATATACTCATAAATACATAAAATTCATTTGAAATTAATTAAAATGAATTTCATATTTCTGTGAATATAAATATTTATCTGATATTTTAAATAATTTTACATAATTTTAAATTTCAATCAATAAAAAATATATATATATAATTCCTTGTAGAATTATTATTATTATTTTATATCTTTGGCAGAAGAGGTGTGGAAATAGTTAGTAATTTTCAGCCAGAAATCTCCATTTTCTTTTCTGGATTTTACAATTTTTTATATTTATATTTATAATTACATAATTATGAAGCTTATTGTTTATATTTTACTACTCGTCAATAAGTTACTATTGTTTTTAATTGTGATTTAGTAATAATTAAAAAAAAAGTAATAAAAAAATCAAATAATAAGAAATTGAGAGATCTCAGGAACATGAGGATAGAATCAAAGAAGAATGGCTCTCGTCTCAATCCTAAAGTTAATTTGTTGGCATGGAAAAAAAAAAAAAGTTTAATTTCACATTTTAGTGAAATATTTAAATATTATATAATATAACTTAATTATGCTTACAGTACTTAATTGACCAATTACATATTACAAAAATTATTAAATTATTATATATTACATCTATTCTTTATTTTTTATAATTATAAGTTAATTTTCAAATTCAATTCAATCATAAAATTATTCTATTTAAATTTATCGAAAAATTATTCAGTGCACATGATGCACATAAAAATAATATACCTTGTTCACAATTAAATACGGTCCATCCCTCATAAATTTATATGATAACAACTTAATTGCAAATTAAGTCACAACATTATTCATTCATTGTTGGTATTTTACATTAAAATCTATCAAATAGCTATAAAATGATATTTTTAGGGAGAGATATAAAAGATATTAATTTTAGTTTCTCCTAGATTATGACTAATTAAAAATTTTAAATTAATAGTTAATCAATCACGTAACTAGAGAGGATCCTTATCCCCATTATTGAAAAAGTTCACAAAGACTTAGATATGTCTTCAAACGACATATCAAATCAAATCCAATATCATAATGATTCCATACCCATTTCCAAACTAATCACTTTCCCAATCGAAATGAAACACAAGTAAAGCATGTTTATATTTGATTATTGCACCATTATATATGGTAAATGGTAACTAAACCAAACCTAATAAAATTAATTGGAAATGTTACTGTAACAGCCCAATCCAATGACCTACAAGTTTAAAGAGTTTAAGTTAGTATGTTAATTAAGTAGGTGCAATTTTCATATTCTACGGGAATGAGAATTGTAAGTGATTTATAAAGTTTGTCACAATATTCTCAAAATAATTTAAATTAACCATTTTGAATGTGAAACAAGACCTAAAACAATATAAGTTTATTTGAGTCAATTTCGAATTAAATTCATATAAATGATATCAAAATCATCTTAAAATGGAGCACCAGATAAAGTTGCCCGCAAAGCTAAAGGAGGATATCTGAAGAGCTAAAAGGGAGAGATATTATGTGAGAAATCTTGAATCCAACTTAAAAATTTAAATTAATAGGTGGTGAAATCTAAACATTTTATTAAGTTATGATATCTTTTGATGATCTAGAGATTTTTAAAGAGAGGTGATGGATCTCTTATATTTGGACATGGACCTTAATTACATGGCTTCTTATACCTATAATACGAGTAAATGAGCATCAAAATGCAAAATCCGAACTTCATAAGAGAAATTTAAGTTAGTGGATTGATTCTTAGGATTTTCAGAAAAAAAGATAATTCATTTTGAGAGAGAATATTCTAGTGAGAGAAGGAGATGAGGAGCTGTAGAATGAAAATAAGAATAGTGATAGATAAGAATACTTGTCTTATACCATATGTGCCAGTATAATGAAAGTTTATTAGTATACAAATGCTTCATTCTCATTGGTGTGTAGGGAGCTCAACCAAGATAGAGAGGACAAAACTCTAGGATATCAAGCTCCTAATATTGCATCTCATGCCTCATAGCAGTACAACACTTTTGTTGGATGTTAGGATCATACAGTTTATTTTATCTTGGTATGTCAATGGCTGATGTATCTAAGTTTTCAATGTGGATAACCATGTACTGTGACATGACTGAGCATGTGAGGGGGCTCAATTTATTGTCTAGTAAAGCTAGTCTAGGGTGAAGACCAAAGACCTCATTACAAAAGAGAATTTTGAATATTTTTAAATTATTCAACTTGAAAAATTATCCAAATTCTTGTAAAATAAATTATTATTTTTCTTCTTTTATATGATTTACTAAATTAGATTACATATATATTATGACAAAAAAAAAACTTATAAATATTTATAAATAATATGTGATTCACAATATAATAATAATAAATAAAAATAATCCAAAATTATAGCTTGTATTGAAAACAACCCAAACTAATCTACGATTCAATTTTTTATATTTATTTTTTCATTATTATTATGCAGGAGCATTTTATCATTAATATATAAAATTAAGAAAATTTTAGTATTAAACTTAATTAGGGATAACCATTTTGATTCGACTCAATGGTACATGCAAACCCGATCCTAATGAGCAGGTAAAATCCAGTTATTATTGAACCTACTCTATATACTTGCTTATATATGTATTGTTTTAATACATAAAAATACATCTTATATTTTTAAAATTTATATGTTATATATGTTTATTTATATTATAATTATATATTTCAAGTAAAATATATATCGCAATGTATTTTATACATATATTTATGTAAATATTTAGGTGAAATATTATTTAGTTTATGAGATTTCGCGAAATTAACACTTAAATTCTTATATTTTTAGAAAGTAGCTATTAGATCCTTAAAGTTTCATTCCGTAATTTTTTTTCAAGTTTTCAATTAAAAAAATAAAAAATAAATTAAAATAAATTATTTTCCCACAATACTCTCATTTTCAACCTTTATATTTTTTCCTTCATTTTATTTCTTTTTCTTTCATTTTCTTCCCATTTTATTTTGTAAAAAACTCATATTCAAATAGTTTTTTTTTTCTTTATCCTATGATGTTTTTTCCTTTTTTTTTTTTCTTTTTTGTGCTTAATTAATAAATTAATTAATTATATAAATTTTGGGTTTGTTGAAATTAAAGGAAGTAAAATTTATGTGTGGGTATTGTGATTAATGAAATTATGTAAAAAAATGAGGGTTTGATTGTGAAAAAAAATAAAATAAAAATTTAAGATAGGTTTTAATAAAATGACATGAAAAATAAAATTTGATAAAAAATTAAGGATATTTTCATTTTTTTAATAATATTTAACGGTCAAATAGATAGAATGACCAATTGTTATGACGGAATCAAACATGAAGAACCCAACAATTACTTTCGGAAAATGCAGAGACTCATATCCATAACTTGCCCCACCTACTATAAAATGAATAGAGTATGAGTATATCCAAACTCGCCTCATATCCGACCTATGATTATTTCTAATGAAACTCAACTTTTCAAGCATTAAACATTAAGATTAACTATATATATATAATTAATACTTATATAACAAAAATAAACATATATAAAAATATAAAATATAATATTGAGATTTTTAATATGAATACGTTAATTTTAGAAAATATAAAAATTACATTATGGTTTGCACAAAATCAATTAATTTATATTAAGTTTAATATTCACTCATTTATAAGTCATTTATATTTTATTATTATTCAATATAAGATATTTTTTTAAACATTATTACCACTAATTCTTATTAACTATTTTTTTAACAATATAAAAAATACTTTAATGATAAAAAATACTTTGATATATTACTAGAAGTTCTTGAGGTTATATGTATCCCAAACTAATTAGTTAATGTATATATATGAATATATCTGATCTCCTTATAGGATTACTACAATTTCGGACAAAGCCAAGGTAAGTGAATCTTACTTCACTATTTTCATCCCTAATATTCTGGGTTTTGCATTAATTATATGCTTGTTTACTACAATTCCAATGTCTTAGACCTTCAAATGCTGATGCACTTGCAGACAAATACTGATGCATAAATTCAAACCATTTCAATTTAATTCCTATTAACTTTTCATGACTAAATATATTTTTTTTAAAAAAAATCAATTATTAATAAATTAAATTAAAAAAAAGGGGTAAATAAAGAACTAATTCGGTTAAGATTAAGGCAACTTTACGCAAGTATCAAATCTAATCACAATTATAGTAGTCAATAAGGAATGTAAGAAAGGGATGACGTCCCAGTAAAGCATGCAAAGGAGTGAATGGTTAATGCAATTTGTCAAATGATTCTTTATATCATTATTTTGTTAATTTAATAAAATAAATAAAAGCATATTTACTTTAATTAGTTGCTTTTTGCGCCGTATTACTTCTTTTTCATACGTGGGGTTTGTTTTTTATCTTTTTATGAGGCCCTGTTGATCTGTCATTGGTTCATCAATTCATTATCACCCCATTTGTTTATTTCTTTTAGGTCTATTTTATTTTATTTTATTTTTATTGCCTTTATCTTTTCCCAAAGGTAAGGGACCAGCATGCACCATGGTTGGCTGTCTCAAGTTTAAAAATGGTTTTCAGTTGATTAATTAATTCTGGAGTGATGCTTATTTGTTATACATTCATGCATGAGGCCAAACAAAGAAAAATAAATATTATATATTGATATAGTGATATTGAGGGGAAGAAATTAGTTTTGAGTTTTTGAATCGTTTAAAAAAGTAAAAATATAAATGAGAATTTAAATAATTTTTTTTTATTGGTAGATAAATTAGTGGTCATAACTTTTTATTCAGGATGAATGACAAGCCCATAATATATCAATAAATATTGATTTTTAAATCTGACAGCATCATATTCAGATTAGTTTGAATGATTTCATTTTCATTTCTAAAATTATCTGTTTAAGATTTCAATATATCATTTTTAGTTTTAAATTTATTTTTATTATTTTTAATTTTTTTTTAATTTTTTTTTAATATTAAGATTTGAAACTATATTTAAGCCTCTTATTTATTATTTTGTAGACAACTTTCAATTAATAAAAATTCAGAAATCCTAAAATCTCTGTATTTTATTTTCAATACTTATTATGCTGCATCAAATATTAGAGTAATTCATTTTCAAAACTATGAAATTACAATTTTAAATTTTAATCAAAACTTAATTGACAAAAAGAAAAAAATAATAATCTATGACACATGAGAAATTCTTCAAAGAGAGAAGGAATTCGGAATTTGAATTATGATCTCTTACGGTATGAAACAGACACTTAACTATTAAATTATTAATTTATAACAATTATCATAAAAAATATTTGTTTAATTATTAATACTAATAGATAGCATCTTTATTCGTGTGTTAATAATATATTGACAAAATATGATCTATATTAATTTTGATTATTTTACCATTGCATGCTAATTAGAGGTGGAAGTAAATAATGATTTAATACAATTTGTTGATAATTTGACAAAAAATCAATACTAATTAGGTATATAAACATTAATAAAGGAAAAATTGAAGGATATTACTAATTATATAAACCACATGCAAGCTTCAAGTGTGTGTTATTTGATTGGTTTGAAAGATTTTTATTAAATCAAATTAATTCTTACAGTTTGAAGTATTTTCAAATTAAACTAAATCATTATTATAGTTAAACTATCAGTTTGATTATTTTTAATATATTAATTTCAAATTAAATATATTTTTTTTATATACAATCATTATTTTATTATAAATTTGGAAAAAAAATACTGATAAAGTGTTGCTAATAAAAATTTTTTAAAAATAATTTAATTTACAACATAAAACTTATTTATTCCATTAATTAACACACTTAAAAATTATTTTTCTAAAAAATTAAACTTTTTTATTTATTTTTAATTAATTTTAATGAATAGTCATTTTTTTCAATTTTAAATTAATATTAGATTAAAAAAATATGTTGATGTTTATAAAATAAAATTAAACATATTTAATTATAATAATAGTAAAAAACAATATATATATATATTGATTATATTTGGTTTGAAATTCAGAAAAAAGTTAAAATCGAAACTTCGATCTGCTTTTTTTATTTTTAACTAAAATTAAAATATATAATTGATTTTATTTTGATTTGATTAATTTAATTTGATTTTAGATTTTCACCCTAGCTATAGAGTGATTGATTAATCAAATGTCTTATTTTAGCTAGTGATATAATCCAGCTAAGCTATAAATAGGGATGGAAATTATTAGCGTTGTACTTGTAATATAATGTTGTTAAGAATAAGAATGTTTTATAAAACATTTCCCATTAGGGAAGTGGGCATTAAGGAACTTGCCCTTTTAGGAGTGGAGAGGTTAGCTTTGATTCCCTTCAACAACGAATCCGAATTCAGAAATCATCCAATCAAACCTAATTATATTTCTCAAAAAAGCATATTCCATTTGCATCACTAATTATGATGATAAGCATGCACCTGAGACACGTAATTAGTTTAATTTAACTTTTTTCTTAGCGTGTTCTGAAAATCTGATCCCTATCTCTTCCGCTTTCGGCAACAACAAAGATTTGATATAAAATTAAACGTGGATCTTTTTTTAGGGCCACAAGTGGCAATCTAGGGTTTTAACCAATGCCCAGTTTTCTCCCCTTTTTCTTTTTAGGTGGTTGAATACCCAGCCATAAGCTTGTTGTCCTAGCAACGAACCGTCTCTTTTCCTTTCTATCCATTCTCCCTTGTAAATATCAACTATGTGTCTTAATAATAGTGATTATTTTAAATAAAATATATTTATAAAATAATTATTTTAAATACTTTTATCCCGAAAAAGCATAGAAAGAAAATCAAATAGTCTAAATATAAATAAACTAATATAAAATTGTGTTGGATTAAAAAAAAAAATTAATAAAGTTGTATGTCAATTATAATTATTATTATTTAAAGTAATAGGTCACAATTCTTATTTTTCACCCATTTAATTTATTTATTTAATATTATCTAAAATTTTATTTCTTAATCAATATATTTAGGGCATTTGTTAAATAAATAATATATATATATATGAGAAATATTTAGAATCTTTATAGTCTTATATTGCATTGTTAATGTAACTAATTAAGTTACGATTCACCAATTTTTGATTTATTAGTATTAGAATTATTTTTAAAATTATAAAATATTAAATTCGAGTCCCATTTTAAATTAAATTTATATAAAAAAAATTATATATATATATA
>CANXYC011068390.1:0-12142 GCA_948193065.1 Aleurites moluccanus | reverse complement strand
CTCTAATTTTATACATGAAGGAAGCCTCAAATTGACTTTCTGCCTTCTTCAATATTTTATATCTCAACGTAATCTAAAACCTTGAAGAAGACTTTGTTTCGGTTTGAAGCCATCTACTGCCTCGTTTTTACATCATAAGATTCTGACTTACTACTGATCACTCCTAACCATTTGAGATTCACATCACTCCCTAACAAGATGTGGCCTGCTTGCATTAGTACTATATCACATAATACTTTGTCCTTGTACTTACCAATGGAAAAAGACACAAATACCTGCTTGTTAACTTGAACCTCTCCTCATTCATTAAGCCATTGCAACTTGTATGGTCTAGGATGTTTCAAGGTTGGCAAAGCGAGTTTTTCTACTATTATAGTGCTAGCAACATTTGTACAACTTCCCCCATCAATTATAAGGCTACATACCTTCTCCTTGACAAGGCATCTTGTATGGAATTGGTTGTCTCATTGCTCTTCATTCCCCTCTTTTACTTGCATACTAAGAGCTTGCCTATCACTAAGGATTCTCCCTTTTCCGGATACTCTTCACAATCGCTGCAATCTTCCAATTCCGGCATCCCTTCTAATTCAGAATCATCATCCGTCACAATCTCCCCATTTGGTCTCATTACCATGGTATGCTTGTTAAGACATTGAGATGCAATATGTCCTCTTCCCAAACACTTGAAACATTGAATTTCTCTATTGCGAGTGGGTTGGGAAGTTGTGCCCTTGTCTTTGGACACCATCTCCTTCTTCTTTGAGCTGTCCTCTTTGGGTTTGGAATCACTCTTTTGGATAGTGTTCCAATTAGTCTTCCAAGTACTAGAACTCGAAGAGTTCTGTCCATATTTTGTTGTACCTTTTTTGCTTTAGTTGTCTCTCCACTTTAATAGCCATGTGCACCATATCCTCAAGCTCCAGATAATGTTGCAACTCCACAATATTTGCAATATCTCGATTTAGCCCATGTAAGAATCTGGCCATGGTAGCCTCATGGTCTTTCTTTACATCTGCCCTAATCATGGCTACCTCCATCTCCTTATGATATTCCTTCACAATCTTGGACCCTTGTGTAAGGCCTTGCAATTTGTTATACAAGTCTCTATAATAGTGACTAGGAACAAATCGCCTTCTCATCATAGCTTTCAAATCAGCCCAAGCCACAATAGGCCTTTCACGATTCCTTCTTCTCCATTGTATAGCTTGATCCCACCAAGTAATTGTCTAATCATCAAATTCAGCAACGGCTAATTTGACCTTTTTAATATCTGAATAGTTGTGGCAATCAAATACAAACTCAATCTTCTTCTCCCAATCCAAATAAACATCAGGATTTATGGAGCCTTTGAATGAGGGAATCTTTATTTTGATATTCCCCAAGTACCCATCTTGTCTTCGTGGATCCCAATTCTGGCGATTACCCCTTCTATGCATGGTTCGACCATTCTCAATTTCAGATACTTGTTCATTACTAGAATGATCATATGCATCATCCTCTTCCTCAAACTTAATCGGTTCCTCCCTCACATTCCTCCTCGGTCTTGTAGGAATTTGGTTAGAATGTTGCCTTTGTTGTAAATTGGCAATGAATTCATCTTACTTGTCCATTCAGTCCATCATGGAAACAAGCCTTTTGTCGAGTCGTTCAAAGTGCATACGTAGCGCTTTTGCCTCCAAAGTCTCCCCTTGTGGAGCTTCCTCTTCTGTCCTATTAGACATGTTAGAAACAAGGATAAAACCTGCAAAAAGATGGTTAGTATAAAAAAAATAAGCCTCACCACTTCTTTACGTATTTGCACTCAAATGTTACTTTTCACTCACCCTCGTGTTTACACACAAATTATGGCTTTTCTCTTAATGAGCTCACATTCCTGCCTTTTACCACTCCTAACTCTCCAATTGCCCCTATTAATTACTCTTATAAGACCAGTTTTGCAATTCCCCAAGATGGTTCAAAGTAATCACAATACAATCTTGATAAGCAATCAAAAGGAAAAATTCAGATAGTATGTGGAATTTTCGGGTAGGAAACAAATTTAACAAGTTCAAGGTAACACAGAAGCAGAAATCGGTACCCGATTTTTGAACCCTAATGACCCGATTTTTGAAGTCCTGACCCGGTTTTTGATTCTATATAATTTTTTTTTACTTGATATTCAATGAGAATAGAGGATATTCAGCAAGGAAATTAACTTTGCAAGGAATTCCTTTTTTTTTTTTTTTGCAAACATTCAGATTTGAATAGAAAGCAAGGAAATATTCAGACTTGAATAGAAAAGCAAGGAAAAATAAAGATAGAACCTGACTTAGAGCCAAAGCTCTGATACCAAAACTGATGTGAAACCTTCAAGATTGATGCAAGAAGACCCAACATGAGTATGATGTTGATTTGGATCGTCTAAGACAGATTTGGTTGGTGGAATCTGACCCGATGCTCACCAAGGAAGAATGAACCTCAACTATATGGAATTGAGACCCAATTGTAATACCCTAGAAAAGCCTACCATAATTGAATGTTAATATAATCAATAATTGGTTTGGAATCATCGAAATAACTAAAGATAATTTTTGAGACACAGTTAGAATGCATATGAATTATTATTCCGGAAAATATCAGTGTTAATAACACTGCCGAGAAAATAGTAGTCTGGACGATAGATAAATTTCTGATTCTGACCAAGGGGTAAAGAATCATATAATTATATGTGTAATTATGGTGAAAAGAAAGAGGTGAAAAATGTTTAGGAACACTGAAAAGTAAATAATGGCAAAATCGTAAATAAGTAGAACTTTTGGGGTGTAGTGAGAAATTAACTGTCTAGGTTTCAGAATGGCTCTGAAACTATTTTTATAATAAAGTATAAATAAAAATAAGCTATTTGAGTTCCCACTTTGAAATCTAAATCCCAACAGAATTGTCAGAATTAATTACATAAGAAGTTAGGGTCAAAGTATAATTTATGGAAAGTTTAAGGACTTAGATGCAATTTGCCATTCTTAACTTAGTATATAAGCATGCCTTAGGAAAATTTTGACCATCTTCTTCTTCTTCCATAGCTTTGCTGAACCATATATCCACCATTTCCATTAAATTCAAGCTTGTTTTCTTAAGGAAACTTAAAGAAAACTTAGAAACCAACATTGATTCTTCCTTTTCCATTGAAATATTGCTTGGAAAATCAAAGGAAAACAAGAACCACCATCATTGGAATTTCGGGAGGATCATCACTATTAGGTAAGGAGTTGTTTTCTTTAGTTTAATGTTTGATTTAGATGTTTTAGATGTTAAATAGAATGGGTAATGTATTTGATTACATCAATTGATGCATTTGGAGACTTTCCCAATTTGAAACCCTAAACCTAAGTTGTATGATTTGGCTATTTGATTTTGTATAAGTTTATGTTAATTAAGCTTAGAATATGTTAATTGGAAGCTAATTGATGGATAATTTATGGTTGGTTTGATGTAGAAAATCAAATTGAGGAAGATTTCCATTTTTGCCTACTTTGAGGAGTATGGTGGCAAATCAATATTGGTGGCTTGTTTGGAGTGCTAGGTGAGTTTAATATGCATCAAATAACATGTCTTATATGTTGAAATGTTGATTGGAAACCTACCATGAATCCTCCATTTTGGCCGAACCACATTGTACTATTGATGCCTTGATTTTTGCTTTGTATTTCCTTTGATTCTCTATGCCATTTTGATCCTTTTAATTGTGTTTAATGTTGGCAAATTGATATTGATTGAATGGGCAATGTCAATGTTGTACCATAACCTAGCCAATTTGTCCATCCTTTGTTTTGATGAAATGTCTAGTTCATTTTGTCATAGGCCTATCACTTGTTCATCTATAGGCCTGCCATTTGAATGTTATCATCGCCAGTGACATTGGCATGCCAATTGTGCCAACATTTTATTCATGTATGACTAACCTATGTTCCATCCCATTGTTAATTTCCAAACCTATTGCCATTGTATATCTACTTGTTATTGTTATTCCATTGTTTATATTGCAACTTGAATTAATTGATATTGAGTTATTGATACTTGGTAATACCATTGTTGTTTAATGGTTTCTATTGACTTGTTCTATACCTATTATGGATCAAATGTGATTTGACAGAGCTGCCACTCTGACAGGGTAGTGGGTGCATACTGTCGGTAATGTGCACATTGTATAATGATACCCTAGCTAGGAAGGGTTAACAGTCCTAGCCATAAGACCTGATCAGTCTTATGTTTACTTATACATGATGGATACATGTTATATGCGTTTCATGGCCCTTAATGTCTTATCCATGTGATATATTTTCTATTAACCTGATTATTAGTTCTACAGTCATCTACTATAATATGATTATGTATTCTGATATTCTTGAGCAAACTAAAATTATTAGTTCATCTACCTATCCACTATTGACGTTCCAATTCTTGTTTATGATGGATGCATATTAGATTCACTGAGTATCTTATGTACTCACTCTTTCATTATTTCCCCTTTTCAAGTGCAGAGTAGGAGGCAGAATTCCACCTGTTGATATCTCTGTGGATTTCTGCTACTTGAGTGACAGTGTAATTATATTAAACACTATATTTTGTATGTTTATATTTTAGCTGCTCCATTGGTTGTATATGGTATAGTTAGTTTATGAACATATATGTATGGCATATTATGGAGTATAATTAATGTTGTGGCATGAGATGATGATTGTTACAGCCAATTACAATATAATTTACAGACAGATTACAAAATGCTAAAATGAATAGTAATTAAGTAATTGATTAATAAATTGGTAGAAATTGATAAATGTATACGATACTGGGTTCTATGGGTACCGATTGCCTCTGGCATTTCCTACATCCTAGGACCATCACATCCCAAAATCAAGGCATGACAGAGGTGGTATCAGAGCATAGGTTACAAATGAATAGTAACTAGGTTACAGAGGAATAGTAACTAGGTACAGTATGGGTAGAGTTAAGTAAACCATGGAGCATAGAAATTCATGTATCGTCTTTTGTTATATTCGTCAAGTATGTATAAGTATTCTGCTTTTCCGTAATGTACTGAGCACGTGTTCTTTCTTTTTTTTTTTTTTTTTGATAGTGTGATAGAGATGTTCGACGATAGAGATAGGGATACCAAAGAGGTAGAGGTAACCTCAAATGAGTCTATTGCTAGGGAATTTTCAGAGGGATTATCCAGATCCCAATGGACTACAGAGGAGACAGAGAGAAGTGATGACCCCTGGAGGTTGGAGATGGTGTAGAGGATGATGGAGTTGCATCGAGAATTAGCAGAATTGAGGTAGGAACGATAGAATATGCTACCACCTCCAGCACCAGCAGCAACACCAGTTCCTGTTGCTTCTGCAGTTCCTATTCCAACTCCTGTGCAGCCAGCTGTAGTTCCTAGAGAGCCTGCTGTATAAGGAGCCTACCAAGTTATTGATGAGGGCGAAGTATCTATGTTTAGTTTTCTGAAGATAAATTTGCCAGAGTTCAGGGGTGACAGAGGCGATGAGCCGATTGACTTTCTTGAGCAGGTTGAGAAGGTAGTTAGGAGACTACCTTGTTCTGATATTAGAGCAGTTGAGCTAGTGGGTTTGTTGCTGAAGGGGAAAGTTTGGACATGGTTTTCCAAATATATGGAACTCAGATTATATGTTGATCATCCTCCTACTTGGACAAAGTTCAAACAATAGCTGATTGATGAGTTTCAGATAGAAGGGGTGAAAACCAGGAATCTGATATAGTTTGAGCAGTTTGAGAAGGGTAGTAGGATAGTTTATGGAGTCCAGTCCTGAATTAGTGGTCTTCCAACCTTCAATTAGTTTTAGGATGAGTCTATTATGCTCTAAAATCAACCAATTTGAGCCCAAATCCGAAATTGAAGAAAATCCCCAAATTGCCAAGTTAGGGTTTGTAACTTCAATCTTCAAATTGAAAAAGTAAATGAAATCCAAATGAAACCAAACTTAATAGGCCTTCTAATGGAAGTATTTGGGATAGATTGGTATAGATTTTATAAATTATAGAGTTGATTTGTGAAAACACAAATTTTGGGCAGGTTGCTAGGTTGTAAGGAAGCTTACTCTAGTCTTAGATTTTGGTTTTAGAGGCAAATGAACTCCCAACGAGTTGAAATTTGGTGGGAGTTATTTATGGACTATTTGAAGTGTTTAGGAAGGGTTTTTATGGATTTAGTAAGTGTTCTTAGTGGGAAGTCTTTGGCAGCAACTTTGAAGCTATTGGGTGGAAGATGGGTTTTGTGGGTTTGTGGTTTTAGGGTTTAGATGAATACCAATAGAGATGAAGCTCTAGTATGGAGCATACTAAAACAATTTTAGTGAGGGTTGATGGTGAATTGAAAAGCTTAGGATGAGTTTTTGAGGAGAGAGAAAACTAGGGTTCTTGAGTTCTTAATGTTGGCTAGAATTTTGGAGAAGGAAGAAGAAGAAGAAGAAGAAAAAGTTTTTGCAAGAAACAAATCTGAAATTTAAATTAAAGGAAAGACATTAATGGAAACAACATTCAAATAGAAAATTCAAGTAAGAAAACTATAAGCATCAAAGGGGAAAATTCTGTAAAATTAAAAAAGCAAGAACATTAAATGCTTGAATTGAAAGATAAAGGAAAAGTAAGAAAAGTTATTTTCATGTCATAGCTTGTCCTCCCTTAAATTGGGTAAGTGAAAATATATAGCTCCTTACAAACCCTAAAAGGATAAAGCACTAATACAAGTTACTTAAGAACTAATACAAATTAAGTAATTGAGATAGATAGCTATACCTATAGGGGAGAGTGTAGAAGTGAATTATTATTATCCTAGTTTTGTGATTGAGATTGATGATAATATTCTACGTACTGATTTGATAGAACTGCCTGTGTTAGAGCTTAAGTAATTGAGATAGATAGCTACACCTATAGGGGAGAGTGTAGAAGTGAATTATTATTATCCTAGTACAATTGAGATTGATGATAATAGAAGCGTACTGATTTGATAGAACTGCCTGTGTTAGAGCTTGATGTGATACTTGGTATGGATTGGCTAACGACACATCGTGCAATTATTGATTGTTATGAGAAGATGGTTAAATTATAGCCTGAGGGGCAACCGGAGTTTTAATTCTAGGGTGATCGACGTGAATCTAGAATCAGTTTTATTTCTGCTATCCAGGCTAGAAGGATGATAGGAAAGGGTTGTTTAGCATACCTGGCTCATGTGATAGATGTGCATAAGACTTTTACAGGGATTGATTAGATAACAGTAGTCCAGGAGTTTCCTGATGTCTTCCCTGATGAATTGCCAGGATTACCCCAGATAGGGAGATAGAGTTTGAGATTGATGTGTATTCAGGCAACGATCCGATATCCATTCCTCTGTATAGAATGGCACCAGCAGAATTAAAAGAGTTAAAGGTGCAATTGCAGGAGTTATTGGATAGAGGATTTATTAGAATGAACAGTTCTCCGTGGGGTGCTCCAATGTTGTTTGTGACAAAAAATGATAGCTCTCTGAGGATATGTATTGACTACAGGTAACTGAATAAGGTGACAGTGAAGAATAAATATCTGTTGCCTCAGATAGATGATTTATTTAATCAGTTGCAGGGTACCAATCATTTCTCTAAGATTGATCTGAGATTTGGGTATCACCAATTGAGAATTAAGAAGGGTGATGATGTATTTCAAGGGAACAATGACCTATCCCTCAATGTTCAAATTCAAGAGATGATCTTATCATTGCTACTTCCATCAAATCATGAGCAAAATGTGAAGAAAATGTCCAAATATGCAGCATCAAGCTCAATCAATGATGTGTTGCCTTTTACATCAACTCCTACATCACCAACAAAGGAGCCCCCAAATTTGGCCCACACCAATATGTGCATGAAGCCCAATAATTCAGCCTATATTACAAAGTGTTGTGAGCCTTCCCTAATCTCATTTGGGCTTACCATGATCATCCAAGAAGAAGAAGCCCATTGCCCTTCCAATTGAAGTAGTTTTGGCCCACATCAATAAAGGATTAGATTTGTGTTTTTTTATTTTGGCGCATAAAGAAAGTTTAAGCATACAAGGGCCAACCCATCTCCATTCACATAAAAGATTAGTATCACTTAAAGGAACTCAAAAATTTGTGTATAGAAATTCAGCTTTTTCATAAAGCATTTTCACCTTTTGACTTTATTACCCGATTTGGCTAAACATGCTTTTTGGTAGTCAAAAGCAAATTTTTCTAGCACCCAAACAGGCTATTTGTCTTCTTTTCTATTGGGCTTTAATTAAATTATTGTAATAGCCTATAATAGACTGAAGGTAAGAGAAACAAATCAGATTTGAATGAACGAAAAATTTTCTTTCTCTTTCCATTTGCATTTCCTTTCAAATTTTTGAATTTACTTGTTTTCTTACAATTTATGCAATATGTTTTAGTTTTCCATTAATTTTCAGTTTGAATCTTTAAATTCAAGGAAGTTTAACTTCAATTTAAGCTTTAAATTGAAGTTCCAAGTCCTTAATTTCTTGTCTTTAAATTACTTGCAATTTACCTTTCAATCTCTTTCCCATTTCTAGTCTTTCAATTTCCAGCCAGTTTAAATTTAATTAGAAATTTCAATTTAAGTTTTCACTATTAAGAATTGAGAATTTCGTAATCATTCCTTCTTTGAACATTTTATTCATGATCTCAACTTAAAGTTTCATGAGAAAACATTTTATTTTGCTATCATTTTGATGGCTCAAAGATCGTCACAAATCTGTAGCTTCAGTCTGCCTTCTATAAATACTTAGACCTGATTGTCTTTGAATTCCATTTCCCAAATCAAACCTTCACCAAACCTTACCAAACTTCACTAATGACCTTAAAACATCCTAAGGAACCTGAAAATTCAATTTAGCACAATTATTGAAATCATTTACAAAAGTGCACTTTTTGGGCAGTAGCTATGGTTCTTTGGAGCATATTGAGCACTGAATTTGTGCTTTTTGCTTGGGTGACCTATTGAACTTGGATGGCTCTCATTTTTTTGGTGTAAGATAGCTCACTTGATGAACTTTGATATAAATCATTTGGTATCAGAGCTTTGGTTGTCAAAGTGAACTCTTGATAGGTAAGGGTATCAAATCCTTCAACTTGTGTTGTTGTAGTTTGTTGTACAAGGGCTGTTTATGGGTATCAAGGGCTGATTGTGGGTATCAAGGGCTGTTTGTTTGAACTTTATTGAGGGAGAAAATGTCTAATGAAGGGGACCAATCTTCATCTCCAACCAACTGTATAGCTCCTTAGGAGGTTGTTAATATAAATGTTAGAAAAGGACTTAGTGAGATGAAAGAACAAATGGGTGAAATTGTAAGCATACTCAAACTATACTTAGAAAGTATGAAAATAATGCAAGCTCTTACCTCCTCCTCTCACCCTAACCCATTACCTTCCCAACACTCATACATCCCTCCTATGACCAATTTAAATACCAACAATTACATACCACCAGCCCCTATTTACACTTCACCATACACAACACTAGCCACCGCCACTCAATCTTATACACCAAACCCAACTAGAACCCATATTGCCACCTACATACTACTCTCCACCCCAACCCACTCTTAACCCCATAAACACTCCACCAATCAATAGAAACGAAGTCTTACAGCCCCCTCACACATATAGACCACCTCAATCTTTACCACAACCACCCCACCATTTAATCCCAAACAATTTACCACACCAAATTGCACCTCAACCACCCTTGTTTGAGCAACTAGCATTGGAAGAGTGTTTTGATGTTAAAAAAGTTGAAGCTAGCTGTGAAAAGAACCAAGGGATTGATCACTTTCCTTTGGAGAGCCAAATTCATGAGTTGAGTGTCCTTCTAGGGTATAGAAAAGTTGAATTCAATGAGCACCAAGAAGAGCTACTTGCAAATGATTATGAGAAGGAAAATGAAGTAGAAAATGTAGAAGACTTGGTGGAACAAGTTATTGAATTCAAACAGCCCCTTAATCACCCTTTTATGCTTGCCAAAGTTACACCAAATGGCAACAAACATGAAGAGGAATTGTGGACCTATTGCATTATTAATGGAAGAATAATTTCAATAGCTTTTGATGAAGAATGCTTCATACATGTTGCATTAACTAAGACAAAAAAAGTTTGGAATTAATTCTTCATTCCTACCTTCAGG
Source organism: Aleurites moluccanus (assembly GCA_948193065.1). Lineage (NCBI taxonomy): Eukaryota > Viridiplantae > Streptophyta > Magnoliopsida > Malpighiales > Euphorbiaceae > Aleurites > Aleurites moluccanus. The sequence continues at coordinate 1,946 of CANXYC011068390.1, read as the reverse complement.
AAAACTCAATGCTAGAGTTCAGCCAAGGTATGGACTTCCTAGTTTCAAATCAGAATTCCTTGGTGGAATTGAATTTAAATGGTGGTGAAAAGTGTGCTTTAAATTGTTTATGTAATGTTTGTTATTGGAATGAATTTTTATGGATTAGTGAGCATACTACACCAACTTGTATAAAATGATACATGGATTGTCTAATGTTTCATTCATGCTTAGAAGTTTGGAATGACGCACCTACTGGTTTATATGTCTACCATGTATTTTGAGATGACGTTCTTTGAAAGTCACTTGAAATGTGAGGTAATGCAAAAGGATTGGAGAAAGAAAAGGAAGTTTTGATTATGATGCTTACTTTTATTCATTTTGAGTGGGTCAACTATTTTGAATACATGGACATGAATGGAGTTCTTTCTCATGGGAATATAGATTTTAATTCTGAATTTTTGGGTGTGGAAAAGAAATGAAATATTAAATATGGGAAAAGATGTGCATATGACCTCTTTTATGAATACTTGTGAATGGAGCATGGGTTTTGGTTTCTTGTAAGAACAACAATCAGATTTGAAGGCAAATCTTTTTTAAGAAGAGGAGTATGATGTATTTCAATGGTGCAATGACCTATCCCTCAATGTTCAAATTCAAGAGATGATATTATCATAGCCACTTCCATCAAATCATGAGCAAAATGTGAAGAAAATGTCCAAATATGCAGCATCAAGCTCAACCAATGATGTGTTGCCTTTTTGATGCATTCGTCCCAACCATGACCCATAAGTTGAAGCCCACTCAAGAAGCCACCAAGTTGATAACCCACCATGGAATTGGACTCACACTCATTCAAGCCCATGATGGTCCAGCCACATAGTCCAATCATCTTTATTTATTTTATTTAAGTTATAATTATGTATTTTGAGATTTATTTGTATTGAAGAATATGTCAACTATCCATATTAGTCTCTTTGCTATTTCTGGACACACAAGCTAAAAGCAGATTTGTCCTTAATCAAAAATAGCAAAGGAGACAAAAGACCTAACTTCCTTCCTTGGACATTACTATTTTTGTATCTTTCTTTTATGTTACACTAAAGAAAGATAAAGAAGGATATGGGCTTTACTTAAGATAGTTTTGTCATAACTTATGATCATGGTTTTTGCTAAATTCATATCTTTCTTATGCTTGACACAAAAGAAAGGTTTGAATTTCAATTGACCATGCCTCTTTTGGATTTCAGCCAACCTAAGGAAAGATGATCATATAATCTTCCTTAAGGTTTTGTAAGATAACTTGATGAATGATATGATGAACACTTCTTTCCTTTTAACTATTTTCCTTTCTCTCTCCTTTTAACTCTTTAATTTTTAAGTACTTGCACTTTATTTTCTTCTCTTAAATTCATTCTCCCTATTCTGCCGTTTCTTTGTGCTCTAATTATATACACGAAGGAAGCCTCAAATTGACTTTCTTCCTTCTTCAATCTTTTAGATCTTAACGTCATCTAAAACTTAAAGAAGACTTTGTTTCGGTTTGAAGCCATCTACTGCCTCATTTTTACATCATAAGATTCTGATTTACTAAAGCTCACTCCTAACCATTTGAGTTTCACATCAAGTGGTATCAGAGCTTTGGTTCTTGAGTGAGCTCTTGATCCTTGGAGTTGTTATTGACCACATTTTTCTCTCCTTTCATCAACTATGGATGAACATTCTCATACAACAAGTGATCCTCCATCACCAAAGGAGGCCGCCATTGTTTGCCTTAGACAAGAGGTGGAATCCCTCAAAATACAACTTGGAGAACTACCGTCCATCAAGAATCAACTAAGTGAGATGTTTACCTTTATGAGGTTACAAGCTCAACTATTGCCTTCTTCTTCATCTTACTCTATAACTACAACCATACCACCCACATATTCTCTACCTACTCCTAACCCAAACTGACCATCTGCAAG